>BQNB010017329.1:0-59218 GCA_026074375.1 Tanacetum coccineum | reverse complement strand
AAAAGCTATGTTTTGTGTATTTTGGATTGTACTACATGACCCCATGACTTTAGCTTCATAAATCTTTAGATTGTTGTACAAGTCTTCTATGCTTAGAGTTTCTAAATCTGGGTTGTTCCTCTAAATCAGGGTATGAGTCTTCCATTTTGATGGGAGACTTCTTAATAACTTTAGTTTCATATCTTCTTGAGAAATAGTTTCACCAAGAATCTCTAGTTGATTGATAAGCTTTTGAATCCTATCATAGGTTTGTTCAAGTCCTTCTGAGCTTGATCCATTGAAATTCTCATATTGTTTCTTTAGAAGTGTCTTTTAATTTTTCTTTGACTCCTTATTACCTCCGAACCTCTTCTTTATAGCTTCTATCAGAGACTTGGCATTTTTGTAAGAGTTAAACTTTAGTTGATGTTCATTTGGAAGAGCCATCAACAATGTACCTCTTGCCTTTAACTCATTCTTCCTTGCTAACTTCTCTTCTGCAGTTGTAGGAGGATATGTTTGCTCAACACCATCAACAGTTTTCTTTGGTGGAGGTGAGTCACCATTTAAGATTACTTCCTAAAGAGCATAATCAGTCATTAAGAAGTACTGTTCAATTCTTATTTTATAAAGCTCAAAATCGACTGGATTGAGCACTGGGAGTTTTGCAGCAGAAACCATTGGGTAGATACTGCCTCCATGTTTTCACAAACAAATAGATCTGGTATGTGTAGATTGTTTCTTCTTATTCAAACTTTCTCAACAAGCTCTGATACCACTTGTTGATCCCACTTGAATAGATCTTGCTTAGCTTGTAAAAGGCTTAGTTGTATTGAATAAATCCAAGACAACTATGGTAGAAACTTTGATTGAATATATCAAAGACTATGCAGAATCTAGTCTATGATACTAAGTAGAATAATCAATAAAATAGTAACAAACAAGATTGTATAATACCAAACCTTAAGCCTCAATATATTAATACAAACACTCTTGTTAGTGTTAGGTTATACAAAACCTTAAAGCTATATATGACTGTATATGAGAATGAGATATCAAACTACATACCCTAGGGTCTCCTTTTATACACCAAGGAACCCTAATGGGCTTACAACGCGTTTTCTAAACATACATATCTTTTTTTTAAATATCTCATTCTTATCACATAAGCAGTACTAACATATACACTAATTGTACTAACTTATAACTAGCAGTAGAAACTCTTCTAACAGTCTTAACTTTTACACTAGCAGTAGTATCTTTACTCTAGCAGTAGTAATGACTTAGAATATTTCCTTCAATCTTTATCTGTAATAGAAACTATAACCAGCAGCAGTAACTTCAAAACTAGCAGTTGTAACTTGAACCAACAGTAGTAACTAAGAAGAATCCTTTTATTCCCAACAAAAACTGATGCATATAAATTTTTAGGACATCCGCAGTGAATAGGAAAGTTGGATAGCAAGTGGTGAGTGCAAGAGCGTCCAAGACAACTTGATATGTGGGTTCCTTTTGAGTCTTTGCAAGATTGATTCTCTTGTTGCATTTGCCAATCTCGACTTGTTTCTTAGGTGGTACCAAAGCATTGTCAAGAGCAACTTGTTGAGCAGCAGTAGTAGTCATGGTTTTGCTAAGATTTTTCAAATACAGTTTATATACAAACAATTATATATATTACTAGATGACAATTTGATTCATGAATATTGATCTTAGAAGCAGGATGTGAATTTAACTAGGAATTAAACAAGTTTATCAGGAATGTAATTAAAACACAGGTTGATGAATTTCATTTACCAGCCAGTACAAATCTAACACATTCTTGTCTGTCAAAATCACAAGCATTGCACTGAATAGCTTTTTTATATGTAGTACTTCCACCAGCCCTATGATCTGTAATACATCTTGTCTTCTGCTAGAATGTGGTTCTCCATTAACTATGTGGATATTTTATAGCTAATGATTCAACATTGACATCACTATCATCACCTGGAACTATCTCCAAACAAGCTTTAACTTTGCCTTCTCACATCATCCTCTAGCTTTTGCCTCTGACACTTCATCATCAAGTTAATTTCTCTTGTTCTTCTCCTTACTATCTCTCTGCCTTCTCTTATCACTGTTTTATTATTCTTCCACATCCTTCTACTACCTCTGAATCCATAGCTACAAAAGTATTCACCCTCTTCATTTCTTTGTCAAACAACTTCTGGATCTCATCATAGCTTTTTTTGCTTTTAGCTGGTGGGTTTGTATCTAACTATGTTTTCAGAGAAGTAGACATTAGATTCCTCTTTCGAGTTTGGTTGGTGGTTTTCTTCTCTGCTCCTATGCTCTAAGTCTTGCAAAATACCTCCCTTTCATCCATAAGCTTCACAAAAAATCTTGACCTTTCTTCATTAGTTAATTCTCCTTGCTCTTCTGCTAGTAATCTTGTAGCTAGCTCATAGTTTGTATCCATCATAGCTTGAACATCATCCCATTAAGAAATGTTTGCATCTTCTTCTTTTTTGTTTTGCCAGCCTTTCCTCTTTTCTTCTAATTCAGTCCTGTCACAAAGCTGAAAGACTAAGAGCAAGTTCCCTTATCAAAATTGAACTAGTCCTTTCTTCTTCAATGGCTTTTCCTTGTTCAACCATTACCTTCTTTATCCTTTAGGATCAAGTTATTTTTAAGGTGGTACTATTGGTCTTGTAGTAGTCTCACTAGCTTCTTTCATAGTCACTCCTCTTGTTGGTCTTGTAGTAGTTTCACTGGATACTTCTTTTTCCTTTGATTTTTCTTTTGATTTCTCTTTTGATTTATCACTTCTCATTTTTATAAGGGTCTGAGCAATTGTGAGATCTTTATCTTCAATAACAGCTGTTGTTGTTGTAGTAGTTTCACTGATACTTCTTTGTTCCTCAACAGAAGATTCTTATATTAATATAGTCCTTGGCATCCAACATTGCACATATTTGTCCCTTTCATTATTGACTGTTGTGGTATTTACAGTAGACCAAAACTACTTAATATAAGACACATAGATAGTTGGACTTACAGTTAAGGCATATCGTATTGGATTAGCATTCAGAAAGTCCACTATTTTATCAAAATCAGCATTCTCTGTGGATTTTTCTAAGTAAGTGACCAGTATTTATGTGAATCAACAAATTTAGACCTTCATGAATGAAAAAAAAAAATAAAAAATTTTTGGGGGTTTTGAAGTCGGTGATGAAATTGAGTTTGGGTTTGTAATTGGGAGAGTATTAGAAAGATTAATAACGAATATGGTGTGATTGTATGCGCTTAAATAGGTAATAAAGGAAACCTATACGCGAAGTTTCCATTTTATAAACCAAGAATACCCTCAGCAGTTGTAACTCCAACGGTAACCTAGCAGCACTAACTCAGCCCACATATTAACTTTTTGGCTTGCACACTATCTTTTCGCCCAGCCGAATTTAAAGTCGGCCACAAGCACTAACTCTTGAGTTACCAGTATAAACCCTAATTTTAGTCAAATAGTATTTCCAACCCATTCCAATCATCAATCTATCCAAATACCACTCAAGAGATAAGCATTCCAATCTAGTAGTCAAATAATAAAAACGACTAATATTCAAGGGCCTTTAGAGTAAATCTGCAACATTGGGATCATGTGAATCTTGATCACTTGAATTAAGCCTCATCTCTATGAAATCCCTTATGAAGTGAGTCTAATCTCAATGTGCTTAGTCCTATTGAGGGAAACACTAGATTCTTAACTATGCAGATGTGCTTTCATTGTAATATAATCTTGGTATCATGAATTATATCATAACCCAACATTGATTTTGGATCCATAACACCTGTCCACGGCAACTAGATGCAGCTACATACTCTGCTTCAGTAGTAGAGTTGGCAACTACAGTTTGCTTCTTACATTGCTAAGAAATCAATCTTCTCCTAAGAAATTGACAACCTCCTGTTCTGGATTTCCTGTCTAAACTTACACCAGCATAGTCATTGTCAGTATAAGCTTCCAAGTCAAATGGTGAGTCCTTAGGATACCAAAGGCCTAATTTAGGCTGACCTTTCAAGTATCTAAAGATTCTTTTCACAGCATGAAGATGTAAAGACTTAGGTGTGCATGAAAATCTGCACAAGCACATACATCAAACATTATATCAGGCCTTGAAGATGTTAAATACATTAATGATCCAATCATTGATCTACATAAGTGAACATCAACATCTTTAGCATTTTCATCCTTCATCAAAGGCTTTGAAGTTTCCATAGGTGTACTTGCTGTCTTCATAGTTAAAAAACCAAACTTCTTCAAAATTTCATCCCATACTTGCTTGACTGATGGAAATCCTGTCATCTTTTTTTTTGTCCACTTGTTAGCCCTAAGAAATAATATGAGATCTCCCATAGAAACTCATCTGGAATTTCTTATGCATCATCTTCTCAAACTCAGTACACATCTCCTTCTTTGTAGACCCAAAAATGATATCATCAACACATACTGAAACTAGTAGAATATCACCTTTAACTCTTTTAATGAACAAAGTCTTATCTATCTAACCTCTTTGAAATTTATTGTCTAATAAATACTGTAGATAAATTCTCAATACCAAAGCTCTAGAGCTTGAAGAGACCATATAAAACCATTTTCTAACCTTATCAACTCTGTCAGGAATCTGGATCTTCAAACCCTGGAGGTTGACAGACATAAACTTCCTCTTCAATCTTACCATACAGAAATGCACTCTTCACATCCATTTGGTACACAACAAAGTCTTCGAATGAGGCATGGGCTAAGAACAACCTAATTGCTTCAATCCTAGCAACTGAAGCAAAAACCTCATCATAATCTATTCCCTCTTCTTAAGTGTAACCCTGTGCAACCAACCTTGCCTTGTTTCTAACCACAATACCTCTCTTATCCTTTTTGTTTCTGTATCCATTTTTTGTCCAATGGCCCTCTTACCATATGGTAAATCAACCAAAGTCCAAACCTTCTGCAATTTAAACTGTAAAAGCTCATTCTGCATTGCTTCTATCCAACTTAGATCTGTCAAAGCTTGAATTACCTTCTTGGGTTCTACTTGTGATAAAAAAACAAGCAAATAGACAATTCTAAAAGTCTTTGTGGTTTGTTGATCCTCTGTTGCACTGAACTGAACATACCATGGTTAGTCACACTCTTTGTCATCCTTCTGGTTTGAGGTGCTGAATGTATATCTCCATATTTGTTTAACCTGATGATCCTTGTGAATTCAGTTAAGTTGGAAAAAAAATTTTAGGGACTAACAGGGATATGCGTATCTAAATTAGTCATGTCAGCCTCTGCACCAACATCTTCATTATCATCTGAATAGACAATCTCTTCCAAATTAGGCATATTTGGATCATCAACACATCCATAGACTATATTATCATCAACAACATTATCCTTTATGCTAGCAGTATTAACAGTTGAACTAACAATATTAATATTGTTAGTACTGTTAACATTTTCATCATTCTCTTGATTAACTCTTGGCTCCTCTGTATTTGGCACCTCACTATCTTCATTCTCTGGATCTTTAACATCCTTCTTTTCCTCCTCCCCTGATGGTTTGAATCCAGCATCAGGAGAAACCTTTGAACTAGAAGAGAATGGTAGATCTTGAGTCCATAATGGTAGCAGTATGTAATCTTTTCCAGGTAAATGTCTCCACTCTAGCTTAACTACAATATCACATGCCTTTGTACCTGCACTACAAATAAGATTGATTGCGTCCAGCAACAACTGACTTATAATTCATAGATTTTGTCAGTGTATCAATATCAAAAAGCTAAGTTGGTCCACTTCCTGCAACATTAAGTTTATTTTCAAGAAAAATAATGTGCAAGGTCTCCTCTACTATCATGGTTTTACTGTTAAATACTCTAAATGCATTGCTATTCATAAATATCCAACAAAGAATCCCTCATCAGCCTTCCCATCAAACTTACCTAGGTGATCTAAAGTATTGAGAATTGTAACAAACACCCAATGTTCTCATAAAGCTAAACATGGTGTTCTACCATGCAAATTCATAAGGGTTTGATGTGAGGCATAATTACTAAAACCTATATTGTACATAACAAGCAGTATTAACTGCATAAGCCAAAATATAAGGTTTAACTTAAAATCAGCTAGCAAAGTCCTAGCAGCCTCTATTAGTGTTCTGTTTTTCCTTTCAGCTACTTCATTTTGTTGTGGAGTCCTAGCAACACTAAATTCTCTTTTAATCCCTTTTATCTCACAGAACTGATTTATTTCCTTATTCTTAAATTTAGTTTCATTGTTACATATGATTATTTTAACTTTGTGATTTATTTGATTTTCTATTCCTGTTATAAAAGCATTAAGGATTCCACTGGTCTCATCTTTAGTTGCTAAAAAGAAAACCCAACTAAATCTACAATAGTCATCTGTGACAACTAGGCAGTACATCTTTTTCATTATACTCTTTTAGCAAAAGTTGGACAAAAAAACCATGTGCAACATTTGAAAGGTTGGCCTGATAGAGCTAACAGTCTTGTCTTAACAAGAGCTTTTATGTTGCTTTCCTTTATTACATGCAACACATGTGTGATAATTTTCAAATTTTTTTAAAGTTAAACTCTTACAATAATTTACCCTTACACCGTTTGTTCATAGTTTGAAGTTTAAAAGCCAAGCCAGCTATGCCAAAGAATAGATTCATCTAATGTACCTTGCAAAGAGACAAGTTAGACCTCCAGAAGGACAATATTCTTTAAGGTCAACACTGTACATTTGCTCTTTCAGTGAACTCTAAGCAATACTTTTTTGAAACTTTCATCAAGTAGCTTAAAGTTAAGAGACAAAACAACACATTCAGTGTTTGTAAAAAGAACACTGTTCTTCTTGTCACACATTTGTGATACACTAAAAAGGTTAAACTTAAGCTCTTTAACAAAGTACACATCTTCAAAATCTAATTTACCTGTACTGATTTTACCTTTACCCTTGATTTTACCTCCTTTAGGGTCTCCTCCAAAGGCAACATTTCCACCATCAATTTCTTCATAATCAAAAGATAAGACATGTTTCCAGTCATATGCATAGAGCATCATAGTCAATAACTCCTTTCTCCTTCACTCCAAGCTTGGATTACTGCACATAAAGTAAGAAAATCAGGCTCTCTTAGGAACACAAGCCATTACAGACTTGGATATGCCTTGTACATCAACATAGTCAAATATTTAAAGATACATTGATGCACTGACATGATTTATGACTTTTTGATCTGGTCTTCAAACCCAACATGCTGAAGTCTTAACAGTATTACCCTTATTTCCCTCATTATCACTTACTACTACTTTTGGCCCAGCAGTAGTAACATTTCCCCTAACAGTATTAACCTTTTCATTAAAATTAATGTTCTTATTTTTTGTAAACTTGTTAAAGGGCCTTCTTACATGTGAATGTGCTCTATTAAAAACATTTGATGTTGGCCTTACACAATTCAATATTTGCTTAGTAAGAAGTATTAATTGGTCTAGCAGTATAAAATGATATGGTAATTCTTGAAGAGTTTTGCCTAGCATTATTAAGTGTTTTAAAACCATATTTCATTAAGACTGCTTTTGGAACAAAATTTCCTTTTGGATGAGGGTGAGTTATTCTTTGAGTATTTTGGTGATTAACCCTTCTAGCATTGTTCCATACAGGTTTCTCCACCATTTTCTTTTCATAGAAATCACAATCTTTGATCAAATGGTTAAAACTGCCACATACATAGCAAGCTTTATTTTTAAACTAAAAAATACTTCCTAATTTTTAAGTCATCAAATTATTCTAGTTTCTCTTGTTACCTCTAGGACTTTGACTGTTTTTCCTAGGGTATTTAGCTTGCTTATTGTTCTTACCTTTCTTAATAGACTCCCTAGGTGATTTTACATGCTCATTAGACTTAACAAATTCTACTATAGCATTACTAGGTTTTCTCTGTTTAGACTTAAACTCATTCTCATTTTTCATTCTCACTGTCAAATATCCAGTCTTCAATAAAGTGGTTCACTAACAGAACTTGTTTTGACATTACTATCTTAACTTACTAGTGGCAACGCAGCACACTAGTTACAACACACTAAAAACATATTATCCTTATCATCAAGTACCAAATTAGGTTAGGGGGCATAAAGTTCCAATAAAGGGAGGGGGAACAGAAATGATATCCTTCACTCTATTTGTACTTGAATTATCACCTGAACTATCTAACACTTGACTCTCAAACACATGACTATCATCACCCTCACCAGTCTTGAACTTATCATTCTGTACTATCTAACATTTTGCTTAGATTCTTAGATGAATTTTCAAACTTTTCAAAAGGTAAGTTTTAAATCATCTCTTTCTTTATTAGCTTTTTCAAATTTCTTTCTAAGCTCAATATTAGAGCATTATCTCCTAACATAATAATCAAGTTTTAAGTCTTTTATGTCCTCTTTAAAAGAGCCACAATCTTTTATACACCTCGTAGTCAATAGCCACTATAGAATCAAGACCTGCTTTATAACTACTACATTTAATTGAGACTTATTAAAATCTTTTGTCAGATTATCAAAAGTTCTTTGAGAGTTTAATAAATTTTAAGCATGCTTTAGAAACAAGTTGAATACCTCAGTGACTTGAGTTTGAAGATCTTGAAGAACCTGAAGAAGTATAAGCCATATATAAGCCATAAGTGAAAAATTAGTAGGTCTTTCTTTAGCCTAATCACTCCAATCATATCCAAAGCCATCACACCGAGATACTAAAGCATTTGAAGTAGTTTCATCAACTGACACAGTCCTTCTCGTTGTCTCCCTGTTTTTGTTGTCTTGATACTTGGAGCCTTACACTCCTCTAGCAAAATGACTCTCTGTGGCAATTATAACATTCCACCTTGGTCTTGTCAAAGCCAATGGTATCTAGTACCCCTTAACTCCTAGATTCCTTCAACACTTCTTGAGAACTCTCCTTACCTATGTCAGCATTGCCATCTGCCACTTCAAGTCCATCTTTACTAAATCATTAGGATCAATTTACTTTAGGTCTTCATTTTCTAATTGTGAACTGTTAGACTGATTAGGAAAGAAGGAGTAGATCACTGCATCACTCAGACTATCAACATTTGGTAAGGTAGAAGCTTATCCCTTGGCGAGTTAGTAGCAGAAACACCATGAGTAGTCTTAACTACTTCATTGGTGCGCCAGAGATATTGGATAGACACAAAAGTATACGTTTATGTGTTTTGGCTTGTGCTAGATGACCCCATGACTTTAGCTTCATAAATCTTCAGATTGTTGTACAAGTCATCCATGCTTAGAGTTTCTAAATCTGGTTTGTTTCTCCAAATCAAAGTATGAGTCTTCTACTCAGATGGCAGACTTTTTAATAACTTCATAATTAGATTCAATCTTCTTGAGAAAACTTTTCTCCTTGAATCTTTTAGCTGACTAGTAGCTTTTGTAGCCTATCATAAATATGGTCAAGTCCTTCTGAGCTATTTCCATTGAAATTCTCATACTACTATTTAAGAAGTGTCTTCTGTACTTTCTTTGACTCCTTATTACCTCCAAACCTCTTCTCTATAGCTTCCATCAGAGACTTGGAATTTTTGTAGGTGTTGAACTTTAGCTGATGTTTATTAGAGAGAGCCATCAACAATGTACCTCTTGCCTTTAACTCATTCTTCCTGCTACTCTCCCCCCCACCCCCCCCCCCCCCCACTGGGGGGGGTCCCCCCCCCCCCCCCCCACCCCCCTTCTGCAGTTTTTAGGAGATATGTTTGCTCAACACCATTTAACAATTCTCTTTAGTGGAGTGAGTCAACATTTATTATTACTTCCCAAGAGCATAATCGTCATTAGGAAGTATTGTTCGTAAAAAAAAAAAAAAAAAAAAATAAAAAAAAAAAAAATTAAAAATAAAAAAAAAAAAAAAAAAAAAAAAAAAAAAAAAAAAAAAAAAAAAAAAAAAATAAAGATCCGCATCTTTCAAAGTCACAAATTCGCCAAGATTGAGCACTAGAATTTTGTAGCATCAACCATTTGTGCAGATACTGCCTCCAATTTCACAACAAATAGATCTGGTATGTGTAGAGGTTTCTTCTATTTAAAGTTTTCTTCAACAGCCTCTGTAACACTGTTGATCCTACTTGAATATCTCTTTCTTAGCTTGTTAAAAGCTTTAGTTGTATTGAAATAAATCTAAGACAACCATGTAAACTTTGATTAAATATATCAAGACAATGTGGAATCTAGTCAATGTACTAAGACGAATAACAAAAAAACAGTGACAACAAGATTGTATAATACCCTTACCTTAGCCTAATATATTAATACGAACACTCTTGTAAAGTGTTAGTGTTATACAAACTTGAAAGCTATAACATGACTGTTATAAGAAAATGAGATATCAAAACAACATACCCCTAGGACTCCTTTTATACACCAAGGAACCCTAATGGACTTACAAATGTTTTTTATTCTATCAATATCTTTTCTAAAATATCTCATTATTATCACATAAGCCTACTAACATATACACTAACAGTCCTAACTTATAACTGAGTTGTAGTAATAATCTAACAAATCTTAACTATTACACTAGCAGTATTATCTTTACACTAGCAGTAGAAATGACTTAGAATATTTCCGTTCAGTTCCATCTTCTTCCAGAACTATAACCAGCAGCAGTAACTTCAACTACACTAAATGTCTTATTAATCCCAACAAGATAGAATAGAAGCATAGCGGTGTTTAGAAGAGCGTACCCTAATGACGTTGGAGTCTGGTTTTATTCCGCATTACCAACTACGTACACTTTTACTGGTGCATTGCCATTCCCACCTTGATTACCATGGTTTTTATACTTTAACTTTGGGTAGTCTCTCTTGAAATGCCCCAGAACACCACACTCATAACAAGTGCCAACATTCTGAGTCATTCTGGAGTTCCAACGATTGTTATTATTATCATTGGACCAAACTCCTACAATCACGAGCCTGATGGGCCAATCTTCTGCACCTATTACTCTGGAGCACATGGTCCTTTATGGTGATAGTTGCCATTGTTGTACACAAGGAAATGATCCCATGTACTACCCCCTCTTTCACCAGGCCAGCAGTGTAAGCCCCTCTAGTTTTCTTCTTTGTTTTGTTGTTGGTGCCCCTGATTGTTTCCAGCATTAAACTCCAACTTTCTCTTTAGCTTAGCTTTATCTTCATGGAATAGAAGAGACTTTTTGATCCCTGATAGGATAGCAAATTCAATTGCTTTTTCCATCATCTTGGGTTGATATGGCATTACATTTCCTCGAATCATATCAGGAAGTCCACCAACATATTTCTCAACTTCATCTAATTCCTCATGAAACATCCTTCCACACATTAGTGCAAGCTCTTGAAAATACAGAGTGTAACTCGCGACATCAGTACCTTTTACTTTTAGGTTCTAGAGCTTAATTTCCAACTTCTTGATTTCACCCCTTAGGCAGTATTTGACTGTCATCGTCTTCTTTAGTGTCTTCCAGTCCATAGCATAAGCAACATGTTGAGTAACAGTCTTCATGTGGAAGTTCTACTATGTCAGAGCATTTCCAAGGAAAGTGCAAGTAGCAAACTTAACTTGGTTCTCCACAGCACAGTTGTTGATATGGAACACTGATTCCATCTTCTCGAACCATTGTAACAACACAACCACTCCTTCAGTACCCTTAAAAGTAAGGGGCTGGCAATTCAGAAAATCCTTGTACATACACTCACGCGGAGTGCGTATAGTCCTTCTAATTCTAGTTTAGAATTGTGGCTTCCGTCGCCATGACCATTAATGCTATTTTGAAGGGTTTCTTGATTAGCAAGTGCTCAGACACTCTTGCTTCGATCAGTTTCTCAACATCAGCAGCTGTCATAGGGGCAGCAGCCGCAACAACAGCAGCCCATGCAACAACAGAAGCCCATGCAGTAGCAACAGAGGTTCTCTTTGGTGGCATATTGTTCTAAATTACAATAATATAAAATAAGTGAGCTTTCATAAACATCACAACATGACATGGGTACAACATATATAACAAGATCACATGACACAGTAATTATATAACATGACTAGGATCACAACACATAACAGAATTGAGATCGACATGACATAATACAATACATCATATATAACTGGAAAACATACATGATTATCTGATACAAGATATAAATAATACAAATCCTACTGCCGCACTAGCTGGGTATAAAACCCATAATACTTAGTCGGCTAACATAAAGATAGCTACAACATGACATGAAAAAGTACATCTTAGGCCACTATCAACCCTCGAATCATCTACATGAGTCTCATTCTAGCCTGGAGTGCCTGAATCTGTCCTAGAGCCACTGACAACTGTCCCTGTAGAAATGAAATCTATGCAACCAATGTCACTGTCAAAGACTCCTATGAAGCGATATGATAATCCTGAATCTAGGAGTGAGTCCTATATGCCTGCAGCTCCTGGTGAACTGCCGAACTCAATCCCACTGACTGTGCCCAAGACTCTCGAGACACTAAAGCCTCTTGCTCCATCAATAACATAATCTCCTGTTGAAACTCTCTTTCCTCGATCAATACATTGACTCTTTATGATAAGCGAGTCTGTCTGTCCTAAGCATCCTCGATCACGGCATAAATATCCTGAGTGTCCTCCTTCTGAACATCAGCAAGCTCGATCACCCTAGCATTGAACCCTTTCAGGATCGTCGATGTTATCTCCTCAACAGCCTCTGTCGGGTCTACCCAGACATCCCTAATGCCATAGCCGACCTCCTTGGCTCTTTGACATCTGGTCTCCGCATCCAGAGTGCCGATAAACCCATAGTCTGCTCTATGACCTCCAGTAGGTCTAGCATCAGCAGTCGAACTCTCCCCTACCTCATACCCTGATGTGAGAGCAGTCATAAAAAAAAAAAAAAAAAAAAAAAAAAAAAAAAAGACATAACCTCTTATGAGGTGGTAACTCGACCTTGGGAATGTCCTCCTTATGGTCGACTGTGGGTGGTATAATATGATCTGGTAGTGGTTGGTGAAGGTAAAGGTAAATGAAATGTGGGTACAGGTGGGAAAATTATATGATGATGGTAGAGGTGGTAATGGTGGTGATGGATGTAGTGGATGGTGATGAGGGTCTTAATCTACCTATGGCAGCTCTGAAGCCTGAGTAACATGCTCATGGGTTAGGGCTACTATTATGGGTAGGAACAATAGGAAGTGAAGATGAGAGTCAGTGCAGCCAAACACCTAGCAAGGTGTTCCTCTGCAAAGGGTGGTGATAGTGAGATGCGTGGTAATGATGGTGGTATAGGTAAGGCAAGAAGTCTCTCGACCTCCACCTTTGATGGAAAAGGCATAGGTGCCTGGGGTAGGATAGATATCCTAGCCCCTAAAGGTGGTGGTGTCGCCGCAGACTCATCCGTCTTGAATTTCTCTGTCTCCTCGAAAGAGGGAACAAGGTCAACAACGGGTGTAATGACAGAGTCGGCCAGAGCCAGGTGCTCCTCCTCTTCCTCCGAAGCCTCCTTCTCCACCTCGTTATCATCAGAGGAGTCATCATCATCATCGTCGTCACCTCCATCAGCTGGATAGTCTACTGGACCATCCTTAAAGTCCTCCTCGGGATCTGAGTCAGTAACATACACTGGAGACAGGGCAACAGGTGAGGCATAATCAGCGTAAGGCTGGTCCTCAATAATGATCTCATCATCAGCTAATGCTAAGTACTCAGGGTACTCAGGACCTAGAACATGATCTGACAAGGTGGTAACCTGCATGGCTCTCAGGGCCAGTACATATCTGTGATTGCCGGTGCAGCCTCTGGTGAGTCAGGCTCCTGATGTCCAAACAAGTCTACAGCCCATGCTAGCAGGTCTTCGTAAGATGATATAGACGTGTACGTAACCTCGAATGATTTTGAATCTGATGACATGACTGAATCTGTAACACTCAAACAAAGTTTACATTAGTACATATATAAGACCAATAATAATATACTTAATATATTATAAATACGTTATGGAACCTTTCAACATTTAGTATATCCAACTAAGTAGCAACAAGTTAACGTATGAATAAATGTCCCCATAAAAATCCTTTTATAATGCAATGTTTGAAAAACGGATATAGGACCAAAAAAAAAGGAAAATAGTGAAAAAGAAAAAGAAAGTAAAACATTTGACCTGGTTCTCTATAACCTTGGCTCTCGATACCAATCTATAACACCCCCAAATAGGGTCGCAGCGGAATAATGTGTCCGGGAGCGTTACATCATAGATCAATAGCACAAGATATGAGAACGACCTCTAAAAGAGTCGTTTGAAATACGATACATTGGATTTATTGAAATTGTTTAATACAAAGCACAACGGCTTAAATTGTTCAACATTTAAATAACAAAGATTTTAGATCATAACAAATATCCCAAGATGTAATGACTCTAAATCTTTTATGCATGACTCCCCAAAAGAGTATCCCCAATGTATCCTTAGCACCTCGTGCCTCATTGACCTGAGAAAACATGCTTTAAAACGTCAACATAAAGTTCGTGAATTCACAGGTTTATGTAAAATATAATGTAAGACCGCAAGATTTTCCCCGTGATAATGCAACAGATGCAGACATCACAAAATGTAATTACGTTTCCCCAAGCTCGTAACATTGAAGTTCGACATGTATGAATTGCAATATAAATTGCCAACATTGCCCTTGATGATGTTCTAACCCGCAACATCCTAAATCCGACATGGTATACGTCCGTTGTCCGGTAAACCGGCACAGTGAGCGCTACTCACCCGAACGGGGATGTCAATCCCAAATAGATCTATTTATAACATTCGCGCTCACACAAAGTAATTGACAGTTCTTGATAATAGGCTCAGAGGGTTATCGCTACTAAGCAAAACACGTAATCATGTAAAAATATACACTTGCGTCCAATCGTAAAACAATGCATGTTTCTCACCCCAAAAGTTGTAAATCATTGATATAGTAAAACATGGGGCTATGAACTCACCTCAGTAAATGAAGTGAATGAAATAAATCAAGTGAGTGAATCGACAAGCGAATGTCCAAAGACAACCTAATTAAATATAATTTGTAAGTACTATGTACTTATGAACAACTTAATTCCACATATAATTCTATATAGTTATATCACCATCTAAAAGTGTTTGTTTAATTTAAAAAATTAAACAATTTTATTTGTACTTGTAAAATAAATGTCCATGTATTTGTAATTGTAAAAATGATATACTTGTCCAACAATTTATTCTTTACCAAAAATACTTGATGTATTATTTATATAATTTCATTATATAAATAATTTAATTGTTTGAGAAAATAATATATATAAATTTAAAACTTTAAAACATTCACTTTTAGTAAAAAACTCGTAATCTTTCTCATTTAATCTCGTTTTTAAGGTTCCTTATATGTATGGAATCGTATTTGAAAAATAAAATCAAATTTTACAGTTATTATGTTGGTATGTACTGTTATGAACAGTAACAGTAAGTGAAAATTTATAAAAATACTTTTTATAAATTTTAATTATCGAAATCGTATATTAATTGTAACTCATTCGTTTTAATTCAATTTTTAGTGATTCTTATATCCACGACTTTCATAATTAAAATCTCTATCCATAAAAAATTATTTCCCAATAGCCTCACTGTATAACATAGCGTACCTTTTTATAAAATACTTTCTATCGTAAACTTGTTAAAAGCTCTCTTCTCCATTTTAATCCGTTTTAATGTACCTTATAGTTTTGAAATCCTCGTAAATTGTACTTTATCAAAAAAAATAAGTTTCCATTTTTATCAGGTTCTAAATTTTTATAGTTTTTTTTTTTTTTTTTTTTTTTTTATGTTTTTTTTTTTTTTTTTTTTTTTTTTTTTTTTTTTTGTTTTTTTTTTTTTTTTATTTTTTTTTTATTTTTTTTTTTTTTTTTTTTTATTATATAAAAAAATACTTTTATAAAACACATTACGCATAATCTTGCAATTCCGTAACTTCTTCGTTATTAATTCGATTTTCGAGTTCTTTACATGCTACCTCCTTATGAGAACACTATTTTTATAAAATATAAAATAATTATCTTATTCTTCAATTAAAACAGTAATTTTTAAAGATTTAATGTAATTAAGGATAATATATAAACTTGATTTAGTACTTTTTTACTAAATAAAATACGCACATGTCCTCTACATTTATAAATTAACATCCTTGTGTATCAATTAAAGTCCTCACATGATTTCCATCCTATTGAGTCCTAGTGTCCCCCAAGAACTGCCCAATACATTTATTTAATTCTATAAATTTTATAATTAAACAAATATTTATAACTTAACAAATAATTACCCATTGCTTGTAAATTCTTGTTTTATTAACATATTTTATACATCATCTTAACCATAAAATAAAATCAATTCGTGTATGGATGTACATGTTTTTATTTTATAACTTCATAAAATAAACCTAGGTGATGATTTAACTATACATAATTATATAAAACATGAAATTAACATATTGAAAAGATTAGGGTCTTAGGTAAACCTTGGATGAATGTATGATGAATGATGAACAAGATCAAACCCTTTTGATCTAAACCCTAATTCAAAAATGAGCTATAAAATCCTAATTTCAACGAAACCCTAATTTGACTTTCCTTCTTGCTTAACCCCTTTAATTACCAAACCAAGCTTCCAAGACACCTTGTATATGATTAACAGTAACCCTTGAACACATGTAATAGCTTAGAAATAAAAAAACTATAAAGATATGTATGTGTGAAGAGTGAGCCGTGAGTTTTGATGTGTGTAGGATAAAACTTTAGTTTTATGCTGCAAATGATATGTGTGTGAATACTACTACTTTATGCATCTAAGTAGATAGCTAAACATGGAAGTAAAACCACTCTTGTTAAACTTATAAATGGTTTGATACTATATGGTTTGTTCCGGTTAAGGGTTCAAAAGGGGGAACAAAATGAGTTTTTAACTCATTAAGTACATACTAGGTCTAGGAGACATGTTTGGTTGGATCATACATTGTGTAAGAATGAATTGACATGTCTTACATGCTTGTTCTTGTCTCCTCCTTTGCCTTCACTATATCCGGCCACAAGAAAGAAAAAGGGGAGACCAAAGTGATGCTAGTTTATGGTTTTTGATCCAAAGGATAAAGGAAATTGTTGTTTATACAAGTTAGTGGAGGTGTAAGGATTTAATTTCAAGTATATGTGTGAGATATGTACAAATTTCATTTAGGGGCTGATTTGGGCAAGATTTTATGAGGTTTTTTATTATTGTGGGTATTAGTGGGTATTTGTTGAAGTGTAGGTGGGTTTATGGTTTGTTATGCATGCAAAAGTGTAGTTTTATTGCGTTACGTAAACGTTTTACGTAACCAATAAAAATAAAAAGCGTAAAGTTATAAATTATCATCCTAATAACTTTATAACACTTACTTGACGTAAACATTTAATTGTTTGATGCCCGTTTACGTTGAATGCTCATTTTTAGTTTACGCGATTTAGCTTAACGATAAAAATTAAAAGTAAACGCGCAAAAGCCTAAAAATAAATAATTGAATAATTGAAGTCGTAAAATGACCTGAAAATGTGAAATGTTACAGTCTCCTCCCGTTAGAAGAGCCTTGTACCCAAGGCTCAAGTCGTGACACTTGACGAAGGTACGGGTTTAGTGAAGAGATGCAGATATTTCTTTTAAAATTGGTCTTCACGTTCCCATGTGAACTCGGGACCCCTTCTAGAGTTCCATCGAACCTTGAAAATAGGGATACGGCTTTGCTTAACCGTTTAACTTCTCAATCCATGATTTCTACAAGTTCTTCTACAAAACAGAGCTTATCATCAATATGAAGTCCATCTAACGAAGCGGCTAATGGTTCATCAGAATAACATTTCTTTAAGTTGGATACATGAAACATACTATAAAGCCTACTCAACTCTTCAGGAAGCTCGAGCTTGTAAGCAATAGCTCCAAACTTAGCCAACACCTGGAAAGGTCCAACATACCTAGGTATTACTTCCGTTGCCCAAAAATGTACGACCCCTTTCCAAGGTGAAACCTTAAGCATGACTCTATCTCTAACTTGAAATTCCATCGGCTTACGCTTTAAGTCAGCATAACTCTTTTGTCGGTCACGAGCGGCTTGAATCCTTTGCTTGATCTGAATGACTTTCTCGGTTGTCTCTTAAACTATTTATGGACCGGGTGAGTTGACGTCTCCAACCTCGGCGCAGACAAATAGGTGAACTTCACTTTGACCGTAAAGTGCCTCAAATGTACAGCCTTGTGCGACCGAGATTAACCTATTGATAATGAAAACTCGATTAATGGTAAATGTTTAACCTAACCATTTCCAAAGTCGATCACACAAGCACGTAGCACATCCTTGAGAGTTTGAATAGTCCTCCCGCTTTGTCCGTCAGTCTTTGGATGATAGGCAGTGCTCATATCCAAGTTAGTACCCAAACCCTTCTGAAGCGACCGCCATAAATTTGATGCGAATCTACCATTACGATCATAAATGATTGAGACGAGTATTCCATTCCTTGTGACTGCCTCCTTTTGGTACATTCTTGCTAATTTCTCTATGGGATCAGTTTCCCTCATTGGTAGGAAGATTGCAGACTTCGTAAGTCGGTCAATAATCACCCAAAATGTGTCATAACCTTGTGACGACTTAGGAAGCTTTGTGGGGGGGGGGGGGAAAAAAAAAAAAAAATCCATCGTGAATTATACCCCACTTCCATTGAGGTATCTCGAGTTGCACCAACAAACCCGATGACCTTTGGTGTCCAGCCTTGACCTTAGCACATGTAAAACATTTGCGAAAATAGGTGGTGATGTCGGCTTTCATATTGGGCTACCAATATAGTTTCTTCATGCCCTGGTACATTTTGTCAAAACTCGAATGGATGGAGTATTTTGACTTGTGGGACTCGTGCATAATCATAGTCCTTAAGTCTCCATAACATGGCAACCAACTCCTGCCATTCAAGCATAGAGTTCCGTCGGCAGGGGGTTCCAACTTTTCTTTCGGTATATCCTTCCTGATCATACCTCCTACGTCTTCATTCTTGATGTTCTTTGGGTTTCTGTGCTTCTATTTGAGCTTCCTAAATTTGTTTTGGGAGGTCCAAACCAATAGTCATTACTAAGGCTCAAACCTGTAATGGCTTATTCCGTTCTTTACGGCTTAAGGCATCGGCCACTACGTTTGCTTTCCCCGGGTGATAACGAATTTCACAATCATAATCACTGAGCAACTCTAACCAACGACGTTGCCTCATGTTCAACTCCTTTTGGTCAAGTATGTGTTGTAAGCTCTTATGATCTGTGAACACCATACACTTGGTTCCGTACAAGTAGTCGCCTTCCCACCCCCCCACCCCCCACAAAAATATTAGAGCAAACACTACCGATCAATTTCAAATCATGTGTCGATTAATCTCTCAGAATTTTCAATTGGCGTGATGCGTAAGCGATTACTTTCTCCCTTTGCATCAATACAACACCTAATCCCTTATGCGAAGCATCATAATAAACCACAGCTTCCTTTAGGTAAAGCCAGAATTGGCGCACTGCACAACTTCTGCTTTATTAACTGGAAGGCGGCTTCTTCCTTATCACCCAAATCAAACTTAACTCCTTTCTGAGTAAGCTTGGTCATTGACTTGGCGATCTTTGAGAATCCTTCAACGAATTTTTGGTAATACCCAGCAAGACCTAAAAATTGACGGATCTCCGTTGGCTTTTTAGGAGATACCCAATCTTTTATGGATTCGATCTTGGCGGGATCCACGTGAATGCCTTGACTATAAATCACGTGACCAAGAAATTATACCTTGGGAATCCAAAAATCACATTTAGAAAACTTAGCATACAACTTTTCTTTCTTAAGCAATTCCAAAATTGCCTTAAGATGTTCTCCTGTACCTTTTTGTTCTTATGAATAAATTTAGTTATAACGACATAAAGGAAATTACGAACTTATCAAAATATGGTTTGCACACACGATTCATGAGGTCCATAAATATCGTCGGTGCGTTCGTCAAACCAAATGGCATAACTTGGAACTCGTAATGACCATACTGAGTCCTAAATGCCATCTTTGGAATATCTTCTTCACATACTCGAAGCTGATGATAACCCGATCGCAATTCCATTTTAGAATAAACATTGGATCCTTATAGTTGTACTGCCAGTGTTATTGGAAGACACAAAAGCTACGTTTTGTGTGTTTTGGCCCATGCTAGATGACCCCATCACTTCAGCTTCATAAATCTTCAGATTGTTGTACAAGTCATCCATACTTAGGGTTTCTAAATTTGGTTTATTCCTCTAAATCAGGGTATGAGTCTTCCACTCAGATGGCAGACTTCTTAATAATTTTAGATTCAAATCTTCTTGAGAAATATTTTCTCCATGAATCTCTAGCTGACTGATAAGCTTTTGCAGCCTATCATAAATCTGGTCAAGTCCTTCTAAGCTATTTCCATTAAAATTCTCATACTGCTGTTTAAGAAGTGTCTTCTATACTTTCTTTGACTCCATATTACCTCCAAACCTCTTCTCTATAGCTTCCATCAGAGACTTGGCATTTTTATAGGTGTTGAACTTTAGTTGATGTTCATCAGGGAGAGCCATCAACAATGTACCTCTTACCTTTAACTCATTCTTCCTTTCTAACTTCTCTTTTGCATTTGTAGGGGGATATGTTTTCTCAACACCATCAACAGTTCTCTTTGGTTGAGGTTAGTAATCATTTATTATTACTTCCTAAAGAGCATAATCAGTCATTAAGAAGTACTGTTCAATCCTTATTTTCCAAAGCTCAAATTCGCCTGGATTGAGCATTGGAAGTTTTGCAGCAGCAACCATATTTGCAGATATTGCCTCCATGTTTTCACAAACAAATAGATCTGGTATGTGTAGATTGTTTCTTCTTATTTAAAGTTTCTCAACAAGCTATGATACCACTTGTTGATCCCACTTGAATAGATCTTGTTTAGCATGTAAAAGGCATAGTTGTATTGTATAAATTCAAGACAACTATGGTAGAAACTTTGATTGAATATATCAAAGACTATGCGGAATCTAGTCTATGATACTAAGAAGAATAATCAATAAAACAGTAACAAACAAGATTGTATAATACCAAACCTTAAGCCTCAATATATTAATACGAACACTCTTATTAGTGTTAGGTTATACAAAACCTTAAAGCTATATATGACTGTATATGAGAATGAGATATCAAACTACATACCCTAGGGTCTCCTTTAATACACCAAGGAACCCTAATGGGCTTACAACGTGTTTTCTAAACATACATATCTTTTCCTAAAATATCTCATTCTTATTACATAAGCAGTACTAACATATACACTAATAGTACTAACTTATAACTAGCAGTAGAAACTCTTCTAACAGTCTTAACTTTTACACTAGCAGTAGTATCTTTACTCTAGCAATAGTAATGACTTAGAATATTTCCTTCAGTCTTTATCAGCAATAGAAACTATAACCAGCAGCAGTAACTTCATAACTAGCAGTTGTAAATTTTTAGGACATCTGCAGTGAACAGAAAAGCTGGATAGCAAGTAGTTAGTGCAAGAGCGTCGAAGACAACTTGATATGTGGGTTCCTTTTGAGTCTTTGCAGGATTGATTCTCTTGTTGCATTTGCCAATCTCGACTTGTTTCTCAGGTGGTACCAAAGCATTGTCAATAGCAACTTGTTGAGCAGCAGTAGTAGTCATGGTTCTGCTAAGATTTTTCAAATACAGTTTATATACAAACAATTATATATATTACTAGATGACAATTTGATTCATGAATATTGATCTTAGAAGCAAGATGTGAATTTAACTAGGAATTAAACAAGTTTATCAGGAATGTAATTAAAACACAGGTTGATGAACAAAAATCCGAAAGTTAACTTTTTAGGTTAACAGACTAACTATTGGTCAAATATGGTCAACTAAGCAACTCAGATAGAATACTAAGGAAAAATTACCCTAAATAAATCATCTAGTGAAAAAAATTTAAGGTATAATTCGCCTAGTTTAAAATCAGTGTATAATTCGCCTAGTTAAAAATTGTGTATAATTCGCCCAGTGTTGGTGTATAATTCGCCCAGTGCAAAACACGTATAATTCGCCTAGTACAAAACCCATATAATTTGCCTATTATCAAACACGTATAATCCACCCAGTGTTGGTGTATACTTCGCCTAGTGCAAAACACGTATAATTCGCCTAGTACAAAACACGTATAATTCGCCTAGTATAAAACACGTATAATTCGCCCAGTGTTGGTGTATACTTCGCCAGTGCAAAATACGTATAATTCGCCTAGTACAAAATTTCACATATAATTCGCCCAGACAAATTTTCATACAAGCACCAACTTCAAATTTCAAGCAACTAAGTCATCTAACCATGATCCTTAGCGTCTACAAATAACACATGAACTTTTATAATACGAATTTATCACAAAAATCTCATCCTTTTGCAACGTTTGACCCAAATGAATGCTTTAAACCCAAGATTAGCAAGTTTTGGTGTTTAATCTTATTTTAGCTCACTCTATTACTCACAAAGGATTATTCTAACACTTTTAAACACAAACCCACTAACATTTTCATGTTCTAACCAAAAAACCTAAAATTTCAAACCTAAAATCACCCATATCTCAATCATGTGTTAACCCCATATAAAACTGTTTTGGTCAAGTGTTCTATACCCCTTAGAGATCAAAACCCCCTAATCAATTTAACAAAAAAACTCCACTCTAAATTTTGAAGAACCCTAAACCAATAATTAGGGTTTTCGTGATAATGCAAGATATTTAAGCCAGTTCCTTTTGATTAGGTTTTGTTGAGAGTATATTAAACACTTTTCTAGTTTACCTTAGGGATTGAAACGTACAAAATCTTGAGTTCTCGAGTGAGACGATTTTATCAATGGAGAAAAAGGGTTTAGGTGTGTTTGGTTTGTGATGAGAAAAAAAAGACGGGGTAGGGGTGTTTTTATTTGAAATCTTTGTGATTTTGGCAAAAATGCCCCCTGAAGTATTATAACCCTTTCATTTTCTTTAATAACTTTTCCTAAGGCATAATCTAGTTTGACTTTTGGCACCTTTAGTCCCTAAGTGTTTTACTGAACTAAACTAAGCCTTGAGATTTGCTATCAAGCCCCTAAAGGCATAAACACATAATATATAAAGCCCAAATAAGTTAAATTTAATTAACTTCCCCTTTAAATATTAATCTGTTATTGTTTAAAACATTTTTCCTTTTATCACATGATGATTTTTTAAGAAGATAATTTGACATTTTCTCCCCCTTAATTAATGACCCGTTTTCTAGTTAAAGAGCTGTAGTCATTGTTTGAGTGGTCAAATGCCTTAAAAATCATTTTCTGATGAAACTTTGAGATGATTAAAATTATCTTTAAAATCAACACCTTAAAAAATAAAAGTTCTCTTATTTTAAACAAATAAATGCACTGACACGTATATTTATTGTATATAGGAATCACGGGTTGTCTTGGAATCACGAGTTGTGTTGCAAAGTAAACACAAGCCTTTGTATGAATATAAAGTAATTCATACCCGAGAAAAATTAATTTCTCGTTGTGAGGTCAAGTTTTCTTTTTGACGAAAAATGTGCCTTTAAAATTGAAGACCGGGTTGCTATCTAAAATAATAGCAAGCCATTGACATATTTTGAAAACTTTTAGAACTTCTGCTCGAACTTCATTTACAGCCTCGTATCATTATTGAATGACATTTCTAAGACCGTAAATGTTATCAATTTTCAGAAGACATGTCAAAGATGATATATTTTTGTATTTTCTGATTTTTTTAATTTTCTATTTTCTTTTTGAAAAATTTCTATAAAATGAAAAATCTTTTTGGATTTTTATATTTTCTTATATATAAATATGATACATAGGATATAACACGAGTTACCACCATTACTCATTCTCTTCCTCCGCCAGACTCTTTAGCGTTTCAGGAGACATGCTTTTCATACCTAGCTTTTCGACCAAGAAGTTGAATCTTTCTCGTGGCAAAGCTTTAGTGAAGATGTCTGCATGTTGATATTTGGTTATGAGAAAGTAGAGTTTCACTACTCCATTCTCCACTTGCTCCTTAATAAAGTGGTATCTCACATCTATATGCTTGGATCTCGAGTGATGAACGTTGTTACAGCATAAAGCGATTTCACTCTTGTTATCACAGTACAGAGGAATCTTGTTGAATTTAAGCAATATATTCTGCCTCTATACTGGAGATAGCAGTGCTCTTTTGCTTTTTGGATGACCAGCTAACAAGTTTGTCTCCTAAGAATTATGCACTTCCAGATGTGCTTTGTCTAGTATCTTGACACCCTGCGTGGTCTGCATCTTTATATGCTGTTAGAGTAATGCAAGAATCTTGCAAATACCAAAGACCCATATTAATGGTTCCTTTCAGGTATCAAAAAATCCGCTTAACTGCATGTAGGTTCTTTTCGGTAGGCTTTGCTGATACCGGGCACACATGCACACTGTAAATACTAGGTCTGGTCTGCTGGATGTAAAATACATTAAGGAACCAATCATACCACGGTAATGTATGGGATCGACTGGTTTCCCCTGTAGATCTTGATCCAGTTTACTTTTGTCCACCATGGGGGTGTCAACGGGATCAATAGATAGCATACCATATTTTATTATTATTTCAAGAGCATAATTGGACTGGCTAATAAAGATGCCTCTAGGACTTTGAGATTTTTGAATTCCTAGAAAGAAAGTCATTTTCCCCATCATCGACATCTTAAATTTAGAAGTCACTATTTTAGCAAATTCATCACACATAGAAGGATTAGTAGAGGCAAAAATTATATCGTCGACATAAATTTGTACCAATAAGATGTCGCTGCCAGCTTTTCTAGTGAATAGTGTTGGATCAACTACACCCTTGGAGAATTCTTATGATAGTAGAAAACTGGACAGCATATCATACCACACGCGTAGAGCTTGTTTAAGACCATAGAGTGCCTTTTTGAGCATGTACACATGATTTGGCTTGTCTGCATCTTCGAATCTTTCCGGTTGAGAAACATAAACCTCTTCGCGTAGCTCACCATTTAAGAATGCCGTTTTGACATCCATCTGATAGATTGTCATGTTCTTTGTGGCATCATTAGCAATGAAGATACGAATGGCTTCTATTCTGGCAACAGGTGCAAATGATTCCTCGAAATCTATTCCCTCCTCTTTTCGGTATCCTTTAGCGACTAATCGAGCCTTGTTTTTTAGTACACCGCTACACTCGTCTTTCTTGACTTTGAAGATCCACTTCAATTTGATCAACATTATGAGATCTAGACACGGTACTAATTCTTATACTTGCAGTCTCTCGAATTCATGTATTTCTTCTTGCATTCCTTCAATCCAGGAGGGTTCGAGCATTGCTTCTTTATAAGTCTTCGGTTCAAATAAAGTATGAAATGCATCAAAATAACACCACATAGCGTCAGTCTAAAGTTGCTTTCTGAGGGATACTAAGCGAGAAGGATATCCAATCACATTTGCTATTGGATGATTCTTAGTCTATTTACCAAGAAGTTCAAATGCAGTGTGGGATGGCCGCACATTTGATGATGATCATTGAGAAGTTAAGTCTTCATGAAGACTTTCATGAAGTGGATCATCATTAAAGTGTGGTGTTTTTGGGGATTCTTTAACACCTTGAGATATAATTATGGATTGTTCTTGTTCTTGTGTTGATGGGATGCTTGTTGATGGTGCATCTTGGTCAACTGAAGTTGACACAGGTGAATCGGCTAAATCAACAGCTCTGGGAGTAGCAGCTACTTAAACTGGAGAAATAGCACTTGGTGGAGGATTGAAGTATTCATCGAACATCGATTAGAACAAATGATCCCAATCATTTCTGGTTGGTCGATTAAAAGGTTGTTGAGGAATAGGGTTTGGTACGAGACCTGAACTAGATGTTGCAGGAGTTATGAATTGAAGCCCGAGTCCTAAACTGAAATGTTCAGAAGCCATCGCTGTCAGCTCATCAAACGTTACATGAATAGTTTCCATGATTTTCTGGGTTCTCCTATTATATATTCTAAAAGCTTTCTTTGCAGGCGCGTAACCAACAAAAATACCAATATCGGCCTTTGCATTCAGTTTACCCAAATCTTCACTATCATTTGTCGGATAATAGAGTGAAACAAAGACATAAAGAAATGATAAATCCGGATTCTTGTCGTGTATCAGCTCATATGGAGTTTTGTTGTATCAGAGACGAATTAGTGAATGATTTAGTTATAACAAGCTGTATTGATTGCTTCGGCTTACGGAAATAATTGAGCTTTTGAAAATATCAACATTGTGTGAGTAGCTTCTACTAGAGTCTGGTTTCGTCATTCGATAACGCCGTTCTATTAAGGAGTGCGAGAAACAGATGTTTGATGCGAGATGCTGACATTTTCATAAAATTCTCGAAGGGTCTGATTGACGAATTCAGTTCCATTATCTGTTCTAACATTACGGACTGTGGCATTCAAACGAACTTGGATATTTTTGATGCATTTGATGATAGCGTCAGGAGCTTCATCTTTTGATCTAAGAAATTTGACCCAAGTAAATTATAAGTAATCATCGACAATCACCAAGATGTACTTTTTCCCATTAATGCTCTCCATACGCATCGGGCAACAATGATCCATATGCAGAAGATAGAGTTTCTCTTGGTTAGTATCTTCAGCTTTGGGTTGATGAGAGGATTTCTTGCTTTTGCCTAATGCACATGCTGAACACAGATGATCTTTATTAAATTTAAGCTTTGGAATGACTCGTGCAAGACCGTTTTTTGCTAGCTTATTTAGAGAACTAAAGTTGAGATGAGATAACCGACGGTTCCATAACTAGCTCTTAGTCTTTGACGCTTTTGATAGTAAACAGATCGAAGAAGTCTTTAGCATGTCATCAAGAGAAATTTTGTACAAATTTGTGTCTCTGGATCCTGAAAGTAGATCAATACCTTCTAAATTCCGAATAAAGCAAGTGTTTTTTCGAAAAGCAACTTCAAGATCCGAGTCATATAATTGTCCAATAGAAAACAAGTTGTGTTCGAGTCCTTCAACATAATATACCCTTGAGATAGTTACATTGCCCAGCTGATAGTCACCATATCCGATTATCTTTGTAATCTGGTCGTTTTCGAATCTTACAGTTCCCAGAAATTTACTGACGAAGTTCATGAGCTGAGAGTGGTTCCCTGTCATATGTTTTGAGCATTCGAAGTCCAGATACCAGAGAATAATTTGGACAACTTGTCATTGACAAGAGAAGAAGAAGATGGAACATCTGTAGCATTGGATCCCCAAGAATGATTGGGTTTCGAGTTGTTAGCAATCTTAGATTCTATAATCTTAGATTTTTTACTCAAACCTACATATTTTACTAGTTTGGGTCTCCTGCTATAGACTTTAATCTCTGTTTTTTGTGTTTCTAGTGAGTGAGAAGTGGTTCTGTAAAGGCACTACTTTAGTGGAAGTGAACCTAGTTAAAGGGCACGAGTTGCCAACTAAAGTGAAGAGTTTTCCTATTGGTTTCCACTTATATCCTACTTCAGTGAACACTTTACCCTTAGGTTTCTAAATATTATACAGTTGGCTTTGCTTAACAGACTTATATTTTGAGCGCTCAAGGAAACACACATCATGATTTGTATCAAACATACATTGTTTACATGTAACACAAATTAATTCAGAATTCACATTTAACATAGTATGCTTAGCATTTGCATCACAAATAGGGTCTTTAACATGATTCTTTTTATTAGAACTTAAAGTAGCTCTCCTAAGTTAGACTTCTACTTTATTCTTCTTGTTGCTACTTGGTGTTTACGAGATCCTAACATTCTTTTTATTGAATGTAGGTTGTGATCTGATAGCACTAGTAGAACTCTTCAATCCTGTACAAGGCAACACAGGTGTGTTAGAATCTAGTATCTTGGATGACTCTACCTGTTTATTAATGTTGCTTGAGGATGTGAGAGGTTCAGAAAACCTAACTTTCTTGACTTTGTTCATTGGTGTGACAGCAACCAAATTCTCACTAGGTTTATTGGTATTAGGGCATGTGTCTTGAACATAAACAAGTAACTCCTGAATTCATTTGGCATGCTTACAGGAAAAGTCTAACGCATTATCTAAAGGTTGTTTTTCTTTAGCTTGTTTGACTATTCACGAAAGAATATTTTCTTGTTCCTGAGTGTGCTTAAGATAGTCTATGTGAGCGTCCCTATTTTTCAATAACCTAGGAGCTAAAGGATCTAAATCAAGTTTGAACATCCCTGGAGCAACAGTTGTGGCATTAGTTATTGTGGTGGCATTATCAAGAACATTTTTCCTTTTAATCTCCTTAATTCATTTTGTAATGCTGTTGTCACAAAAACCTTTTCTTGAATTTGACCTTTTAAATCCGCATTTTCCATAGACTTAGAATTCAATTGAGCAATCAAAGAGTCACAGTGTTCCTTAGAAAGAGCACGTGTCTTTTTAATCGAATCAAATTGATATTTGTAAATCTTTTTTAAATGCTCAATTTCTTTATGTAAAAGCTCATTTTCAGAGAGTAATTTTGCCAGACTATGCTCCAACTTAATATTTATGGTTTCAATCTCATCCATATCTTGTTTGACTTTCTCTTCCTTGTAATTTTCTCTTATAGATTTGATACGTTCCTTCAACTTACGAATGGTAGTGTCTTTAGCTTGTAGCTGAGCTTTCAAATTGTTATTTTCAAAATATTTTGGAATTTCAAGAGCATTTTTATTATTACAGGATTTGTCCTTTTGAGAAATTTCTTGATTGAGTTACATTGTCAACTCAAGAGAAATGCAATGTTGTTTAAATTGTGAGTAACTTTTTGAAAGTTCATTATACGCATTTTGTTTTTTCAAAAGCTCAGCATCAAGATCAGAACACTTATCACAAGATTCACTACTTTGCATTTCCAAATTTACATAATCACTAAAAACAGAAGTAGAGTGCATCACACATAGCATAACATCTTGAGACATGATTTGGGGTAAGAGACGATCATTTTCAACAAAAAAGTTCTTTCTTATGAATTTCAAAACATTGTTTGTCTACAGAACACTGTTGAACAGCAGCTTCCATCTGGTTAAAAACTGTTTATACTTCTGTTACCTCATTTAGAAGATCTTTATCAAAAACATTGAATATGTCTTTTAAGGTCATTAAATGGAATAATTTCATTTAGAAAAATAGCTTTAGTGTGTTCAAACCCCCATTCCCCTTCTATTATAGCATCAGGTGTAATCTGCTTTTTCACCATGGTGTCAAACTTGCCAAGATGGTATTTAAGCTTTTTAAGGCTTATCTTAGGAAGTACCCTAGGAGCCTCAATTTTGACAGGTGAAATATCAGATTGGTCAGTATTAGGGTGTGAAGTTTGTAACCAAAAAGCTTGTTCAGCAGAAAATCCTTGTTGTGGAACAAAACGCTTACCAAAATCTTCAGACAATTGATTTAACTCAACATAATTAATTAGAGTAGTACTAATTTTCTTTTCTTTTGAAATTGGATCGTTTTGTTTTGCAAGTAGTTTAGATCGACTAACTTCTTCCAAAATTAATGTTTCTTCATCATCAATTACAGGAATAACAAGATGTTGATTAGATATTACACTACCATCATACAAGGTTGTCTTAATCTGCAGAGCTTTCTTAAGATAAAACAGATTTTGATAACCAAGAGCTTGTTTGTGAGTGTCATCATAAAAAACGTATGGCTTTGTTAACATGTGCACTATTTGAGCAGATTGACCTACTTTATAAACAATATTATCTAGTTCTTTGATTTTATTTTCTAAATCAATTTCTTTGTCCATATATTTACTTTCTTTTTCTTTGGATTCATTTTTGAAAACAGTAAATGTTTGCAATAAATATTCATTTTCCTTGATTTGATTAGAAAGATTTTGTTTAAGTGAGTCAATTTGCTGCTTAAGTGCAAGTTTTTCCTTAATCATATCAGCCATTTGAGAATCGATCATTTTTTCACGAGTGCTTAAATCAATATTAAGTCTCGGTTTAAACATTTTGACTCGTTCTTTATATCTCTCAAGCTCAGCGGTTAAGGATTCATTATTCTTTTCCTGATTAGCCTTTTCCTAATAATTTACATGATTAATCATTTGTTCATACATTTGTTCAATCACATATAATATCATTGAATCTTGTTGTGCATACAAATTAGTATCTTGAACAGCTGCCTATTGTGTTTCTTGCAAATATTAAGAGTACGGAGTGATATTGCTATCACTTGATATCTCATTATCTAGAAAATCAACAACTAGTGTTTGTTTAAAATCTTGCATTGCATGTACACTTTGATTATCCATATCATTCTTATTGGGTTCAAAATGAGGTACCTCTGAGATAACATCTGAACCATAGTTGGAAAGATTGGATATCAGAACCGCTTGTGCAGTAGAGACATCATCACAGTCAGAATCATGAGCATCAAGATCCTTAGTCTAGAAAGCATCATTGTGTGGAACGGTTGTCTGAGTAGCTTGACCGTCCTGAATTCCTGGATCTGCAAGAAATGCTAGTTGCTCTTCATCTAAAATTTGACCAGATTCCTGTGCTTCGGCCAACATTGCCTTGTCCTTAAACCATGCAGCGTTCCTTGGCCATTTAGGCTGAGTGCATTGCCTAGCCATGTGTCCTTCACCTTGACAATTATAACATTTTACAACCCTTGCCTGCCCTCCTACATTATTTCCCCCAGAACTAGTAGCATTACCCTTAAATCCAGTACCAGCATAACTTTGTCCTTGCCTCTATTGAATTTGTTGCACAATAACCTTACCGTCTTGAATAGTGGCCTGGTTTCTTGGATTAGAGGAAGTTCTAAGTTGATTGTTAGTTGAAGGAAACCTTGAAGAAGCTACAGCTGACAAGAAAGCCATTGCCTTGTTGAGACAGGCAATTGGATCATCTCTTTGAGTAAATATAGGAACAGCAAGACATGATTCCAATTGAGGAAACTCAGTCATTGGTTGAGTTGAAACTTGAGGTGAATGATAAGAAATTTGTGGAACAAATAAGGTTTGATGATCTATATGAGACTGTTATTGTTGTGATGGTGGAATGGATGAATGACTAATTTGTGGTTGTGATATATGAGGTGCTGCATTCATTAGTGAATATGATTGAGGAGAGTGAACTTGTGGAATCATTATGTTTATTTGTTGAGTAAATTGTATAGTGTTGTATGGAGAATGATAGTTGGTAATGTGAGACGGTGGTTGATTGAAATTGGCAACAAATGCAAGAGGATCTTGGTATCGTTCACGCATCAAGCGAGTTTCATTTGCATGTGCCTCATGTTGTTCTAGATATGAATACAATTGATAAAAGTTTGTAGTATGCAAATCTCTAGCTAACTTCACATCCGTTACAAATTTGCTCCATTCTGGCGGTAGCCTGTTCAAAAACTGTGTACTCACTTGAACTTGTCTCATTAACATGTTGATAACGTTCATGTTATTGATTAGTTAAGCAAATCTCCAATAGTACTGATACAGTGTTTCACCTTTCACAAATGAAAACTAATCAAACTCATCATACAATTTACATTCCCTTTCTTGTAATGATAATTTCGTGCATTGCATAAGAAGCTTAACTTTGTCCTATATCTCTTTGGAAACTTTATGATGATTGACAATGGCATACACATCCGATGAAAGACCTTGAAGAACAATGTTGGTAGCTTTAAGATTATAGTCAGCTTAAAGCTTTTCGGAAACTAAAAGTTCTTCATATTTCTTTGTCCTAGTGGTGCCATCTTCTGGAGCAACAGTAGGCCATACAAGTGGACCATTTAGAACAGAGTTAAGAATCATTCTCCTGTTCTCCCTATTCTCTATATATAGTTCTATACGACTCTTCCAAGAGTCATACATAGATTTCTCCAACATGGGAGGATGGTTGTTCGCACCGGCAATGATCATGAATTCCGCTAAAGTTGTCATTTTGAATTGATTGATTAAATGAGAAAAGATAACTTTTTGATTGTTCAGTGATTAGAGGTTGTTGTGTTAAAGTTATGTTTGATTAAGTGAATGAGTCTTGAGATTACATGGGATTTTATAATTCTTGATAAAACCAGGAAAATAAGTTAATATTTCACGGGATTTTACAAATTAAAGAAAAAACCGTATAAATCACCTAATGGAAGTGGTATAATTCACCCAAGGGAAATATATAATTCACCCAAGCAAAGTGGTATAATTCTCCCAAGCAAGGTGGTATAATTCTCCTAAGCAAAGTGGTATACTTCTCCCAAGCAAATGGTATACTTCTCCCAAGCAAATTTGCCTAGTAGAAAAATGAAATAATTCGCCTAGAAGAAAAATGGCATAATTCACCTAGTAGAAAAATGGTATAATTCACCCAGAATAAAAATGGTATAATTCGCCTAGAGTAAAAACCGTATAATTCTCCTAGTGTAATTTTTTTTCTTCGAAAAAACACCTTTTCAAATCACTTAAAGACACACTTTTTGATGTTTTTGCTCGATTTTTCTTGTACAACTTACTATTCTAAGCCTAGTAGAACCTTAGAAACATAAACGTTATTGTTTTTAACACAAAAAAATTTGAAATCAAGTTTTTTAGTACAAAAGTACTTTCGAACCAAAAATCTTCAAAAAGATGGAATTTTTTGATGTTTTTCAAAGTTTTTCTTGTACAACTAGCTTATACAAAGATAGAGAGTAATAAAGATTAAAGCTTTATGGTTTAAAACACATAAAAAGTGAAAACTTCTTGTTGTGTTCGAACCAAATGTCGCACAAAAAGAAAAGCAAATAAAACGCACACAAGACCTTCTAAATCCCCCCATGGCTCTGATACCAATTGTAGAATATGTTATTTTATCTCACCACTTAACGGATCAATAAAGAACTATAGAGATAAAGAGATGGAAGGAAGGTTTCTAGTGAGAGAAAGGAAGAGAGAATATTAGATTAATGTGTGTGTGAGAAATGAAACCAACCAACACCCTCTCCAAGCTATGAAGAGGGTACTTATACATCATATTGTCGCCAGCCATGGACCCTTTCATGGACTTTCCATGAGCTTTGGACCTTTTACCTATTTAAGGTTCCAAAAACTATGTAAAACCTATGAGCTACATATTTTAGGAGTGATCAAAACTTTTCTCGATTCCTAACAGATACACTTATAGGTGAATGCCTTTCGGTTTATGTAATGCTCCAGCTACTTTTCAAAGGTGAATGTTAGCTATCTTTCATGACATGATTGAAGAATCCATGGAAGTATTCATGGATGATTTTTCAGTCTTTGGAAACTCTTTTGATAACTGTCTCAAAGTGTCCAGTCCGCCTTGAAGTTGATAAAGCCAAAATCGACTTAATCTCTAAGCTTCCACCCCCTACTAATGTCAATGACATTAGTAGTTTTCTAGGACATGCCGGTTTGTACCAATGTTTTATCAAAGACTTCTCGAATATTACCCGTCCTCTAACAAAGTTTCTTGAAAAGATACTCCATTCGAATTTAATAACGAATGTCACAAAGCATTCAATTCATTAAAAGAAAAACTCACATGTACTCCTATGATCGTAAGCCCAAATTGGAATCTTCCATTTGAGCTTATCTGTAATGCAAGTAATTTCGCAGTTGGAGCAGTCTTAGGTCAAAAAGATGGAAAACAATTTCACCCCATTTATTTTGCAAGCAAAACTCTTAATTTGGCTCAACAAAAATATACGGTTACTGAAAAAGAACTGATGGTTGTAGTCTTTGCATTCGACAAATTTCGACCCTATCTGATATTATCCAAAATGATTATCTACACTGATCACAAAGCTTTAAGACACCTATTCAAGAAGCAAGATGTTAAGCCACGTCTTATACATTAGATTATGTTATTGCAAGAATTTGATATCAAAATAAAAGACAAAAAAAGTATAGAAAATGTTGCCGCCGACCACTTATTTTGGATTCATAATGATGAGTCAAGTGATGATAGTGATGTCGACGATAACTTTCTTGGAAAAACTCTTATGGAAATAACCACGAATGACACATCATGGTTCGCAAACTTTGGAAACTATTTGGTGGATGATGTTATACCTAAAGGGATGATGTACCAGCAAAAGAACAAATTCTTCTCTGACCTCAAAAACTACTTTTGGGAAGACCCTTACCTTTTCGAAGTATGTTCAGACAGTATGATCAGATGCCGTGTCTCGGGACCAGAAACTCGTACCATTCTTGACCAATGCCACCACGGACCTATTGGTGGACATTATGGACCAAACACCACAGCTAAAAAAGTCTTAGCCTAAGTTTTTACTGGCTGACAATCATCAAAGAAGCTCATACTCTTGTTCGCCTCTGCGAAGCATGTCAAAAAATAGGGAATATATCCAAACGTAATGAAATGCCCTTAAATAGCATTCAAGTGTGCGAAATTTTTGACATATGAGGTATCGACTTTATGGGACCATTCCTAAAATCATATAAATTCGAATACTTCTTAGTCGCTGTCGATTATGTATCTAATGGGCCAAAGCTCAAGCCATTCCAACCAACGATGCCAGAGTTGTTATTTCATTCCTGAAAAAAGTCTTCTTTCATTTTAGAATGCCCAAAGCTCTCATAAGCGACCGAGGAGCTCATTTTTGCAATAAGATAATGGAAAAAACTTTGAAAAGATATGGAGTTAACCATCGATTTTCTACATCATATCATCCTCAAACAAGTGAACAAGTTGAAAATACAAACAGAGCCCTTAAAAGAATTCTTAAAAACCCAGAAAGATAATCCAGCTATCTGGTCAAGAAAACTCGATGATGCTCTGTAGGCTTTTCGAACCGCTTACAAAACACCAACCGAAACTACACCATACAAACTCGTATACGGAAAAACTGCCATTTACCTTTTGAAATTGAACACCGTACGTACTGGGCCCTAAAAACTGTAATCCAGATCTCATCGCTGCTGGTGAGAAAAGAATGTTCTAGTTACACGAGTTAGATGAATTCTGACATCAAGCAAATGAAAACTCTCGTTTATACAAGGCAAGAACTAAAGTCTGGCACGACAGGAAACTCAAAATAAGAAAAGAATTCAAACACGGAAACAAAGTGCTATTATTTCATTCTAAGTACAAATTCAAACAACAGAAACTCAGATCTCGTTGGCTAAGACCATACGTAGTGAAACACCAATATCCATCCGGATATGTTGAACTATATGGAAAAGATAGGAAAACATTTATTGTTAACGGCCATTGACTCAAACTTTACCATGAAGAAGATAATGACCCAGTGGAAGAACTCACTCCCTTCTTTCCCAAAGAATGAAACCAAGAAGTACGAGTCTAGATAATGACTCTCTTAAAAATTAAGCGCTTCTAGGGAGGCAACCCGTTCTTTCTCTTAAGTGTGGAGAAGTCCCTCCTCTTCTGTTTTCTTTTTCTAAAAAAATACAAAATTATTCTTTTGTTGTGCTTTTGTGTGTTTACTCTTATGCATGTAATATAGACCTGGAAAATTATGGCATTTGCTTAAAGAATAGCTCTCTCGAAGCTATATATCTATGCGATAGCAGTATCGTTTTCCTTTAATTTTCCCTATTTACAATATTTATCAGTTCTCACATTGAGGGCAATGTTCAACTTAAGTGTGAAGAGGAAGCAATAGGAAAAATTAATCATATCCCTCCATGTTTGCCCATTAATTTAGCCAAAGTTTTCAACTGATATTTTTTGAAAAATCAAAAATCTAATATATATGCTTTTCTTTCTAGAAACAAAAAAAATGTATACTTTTAGTAAGGCAAATCCAACCAGATTGACATTATAACTAGCACAAAACCAGTTCAATAAATTGTGACAGTTAAACCTAAAAAAAATTAGGTATCCACCTTTGATACCTAATATAATTTTTACCTTTAGCTTGTTCGAGTTAAGGTTTGAATGTAATTGCAAGTGTCTCATCCGTTATTACGGCTGCGTACTTGTAGTTTGTCGCCTTTTCTAGAGCATTGGTATTGGTTAAAAATTATATGAGTGAGCCGGTAGTTTAGTTTCTCTAGAACTTGTTCTTGATCATCATTTACTAGACCGCAGTGAGGTTAATTTATAGACAAAATCATATGATAAGAGGTAAAATAAATCCCATGTAACTCCTATATTTGCAGCACTCACTTTTAGTGCTATCCCGCTAAAGTATCCAAAATTGAAGAAAAATGCTCAATGAAAGAAGTTATGTGTCTGCCTTAGTAAGCTTTTGGTGTTAAAAAAGAGAGAAAAAGTTCAATGTATAAGGCTTAAGTTTGGCACATGGAACCGATACATGTTATTCACCCTTATCATTATCTCGTTTTGCCTCTTTGAGATATTGTCTAGGTGCTCACGCTGCAACGGGCATGTTTATGCATCTTGTACAAGCCTATGGTAGTTATCTAGATTATGTCTATGCAATTGAGTGACTTCAAAAAATATAAACCCTATCTGAGTGGCTTGGGTGAATATAAATCAAACACATTCCCTATGTGAGGTGCTTTGTTATATGTCTATGCCTGAAAAGTTATTAAAATCAATAAACACTTGTTAAAATCCAAATTTTCTCCATGTCATGATAAATGATCTTATTTTCTTGGTTTAATTGCTTGAGGGCCAGCAATAGCTAAGTGTGGAGGGATTTGATAATGCCTAAATTATACATATTTTTGAAGGCGTTATTTGTATATATTTTATCATTTCTCATGAACTTTTAATACTTAATAGCATGAAATATATGCAGGTTCACTTGAAGACATCCCGAGCTCAAAAGTCCAAAATACAAGTGTTTATACTCATTGGAAGACAAGTTAAAAGAAAAGAAAGGACTAAAGCTAAAAATGCAAAGAAGTACACCGTACATTTCACCATGTACGCCGCACTTCCTATCGAGTTTAAGAATTAAAGAGAATTAAATGAAGGTTGCATTAACTCACCAAGTATGCCGCACATTTCTATATGTACGCCGCACTTCTCAACAAGCATTAATGAAGTTTGAACCGACATAGGCTAAGTACGCCACACATTTTATAATGTGCCGCACACTTAGACCCCTTCTCAGCCTATAAATAGGGACGAGTTTCACACCATTTGAGATATCCCGCACATTCTTCCACACTTCAAGTTCTCATAAATATCCTCCCAAATCCCTGAATTCAAAGACAAAGAACAAAGAACACCATCATAGCATTTAGCGAATAAAGGTTGTAGTAAGATTTGATACTTGTAACGGGTGGTGTTTAATCCATATTCTTACCCGGGCATAGTATGTTTCTTGTTTATCTTCATTATCTTGTTATGAACTTCATAGCCATGAGAGGCTAAATCTCTCATGACTACTTGGTGATGTTAATATAATGATTAAGCTTTTGGTGTAGTTGCGATCTTTTTAATCTTAAGTTTATATTGAAATCCTATCGTATCTTATCTTATCAACTTTGGTTATTGACTTTGAATGTATACTCATAACAGTATAGGTCGAAAGACCAGTTGTGAACTATATAGTTTTAAAGATTTGTCTACGGTCTTTATCATTTGAAAGGAGAAATACGCTTACGTTATTTGATAAACAAAATAAATTTGATATACTAGTAACTAGATTATTTGAGTGACACTGATGACATCAAATAACGTCACTTTATCATACCATTTATCCCATCTATTTTGCCCACTTTTATATAATTATTGCATAATTTAGTACTTAATTGCTTCAAAGTTGATAAATGCAGTAATTCAGGAGTGTTTTGTAAAGACAAGCTAAAAGGTACACAATTTGGAGCTAAAATGAAGACATTTGAAGATTTCTAAAAATTCACCAATACGTTGTATCCAACTCAAGAGATATGACGTATTTGCACCAAGACTTCACAAGAAAACGCGTTTGACCAATTCCTAATACGGTGTATTCACCCTGTCTACATACGCCGTATCCACGAAGATAACTATTCGAAGATACAGTAAATCAAGTAAATTGGGAATGATATCAATGATTTATTATGAACATAGCACGCACTCCAAGGAATCCGGCCCAATATGCCGTATCGACCTATCTGGATATAGCGTATCGAGTATTTTTCAGCAACTATAAATAGAAGACTCAAAAACGAGTTTTCAATGTGCAATGTCATATTCTCTGTACAATATACATCTGAAGTTGAATTTCTCAAGCCATAAATAGCATCCAAGGTCGAGCACCACTCCTAATTCCATAGAAGACATCGTGTAATTTTTACTTTCTTAATCATTCGGTTTTCAATTATTTGATCACGTTTGTAAAAATAACAATGATTGTGCGCTAATACCCTCAGGTATTAGCCATGTTAATGAAGATTATAATGTTTGGTTTGTTTTAATCTGGCTTGCTTAATTTATCATTGTTGTTTAATTATGTTTATCGCCTTATACTTGTTTATGTGCTTGTACATGCGACCTATCTTTTAACTTGGTCTAGTGAGACTTAACCAGTAATCTAGATGTCCAGATAGCTCTCCATGTTGTGTTTTGTATGCCCGGACCAATAGGATCACAAATGACACCTTATCATTACTATTTTATTATGAGCTTAGTTGGACCGGCAGGTTACCCGATAATTATTCAACCAGTATTGTTCTTAATTAATTGGTAATTGATTTTGGTGGTGGACTACCGGTGTATAAAACAACATCAAGCAATAAGTGGGTAAAGTCCTGATGGGATAGGGTATTAACAAGATCACCACTACTTTAATTCCCTATGATAGATTATAATTAGACTTTAGGATGCTTTATGCGGATGCATTAATCATGACAGGATTGTTCGTATCTAGGTGTTAGGAAGAAGAACCGCCTAAGTCTTAAGAATGATATGTCGCCTCAAAATAAGCAGCCATTGCACTAATTAATCAAACCAACATTTAATTGGATTTAACATGGTTAATATAGTTTTCTATTATTTGGTTTGTATCGCTCTTTTGTCTTGTATTTATTTGCTTTAGTGTGTATTATGCTTAGAATTTATATTTGTCACCATAAACCTGTGCCAGTCTCTCAGGCTAAACCCCCCCCCCCATTTATCTCTAGTAAATATAGCATAGGTTTAACAAGTAATTAGACTAATCTAGATAGATTAAAATATTGATAGAATATTAGGTTAACCTTCACTCTTAGTGTTCGACACCGTACTTACCGCGAAGCTACATCTTGACCGGGTACTCTGCCCGTTAAAGTGTTGTCTTTAGGTTTGTCGGCTAAATATAAATGTAAAACTTAATAATCATAAATAACACCTACACAATGACACATCAGGTTTTGGGGAGTTAAATAACTAATCTTTATTCTTATTAGTGTTTTCTAACCTTTAATTAGTTTAGTGTAATCTAATTATTTAAATTCTGTTTGTATTTATTCGTATTGTGCATTTAAATTATTTGTTTAAATTCCTGCATTGCTCAATACGATGTATTTAATTCATTGAATACGGCATATTAGTCCATTTTACCTTTTTCTATATTGCAAGTTGATTACAGGAAATGGACAACCCAAATATCACAATGGAGGAATACATCAGACCTAAAGAAGAAAAAGCTCGAAGGCATGGTCAAATGTTTAATTGGAAAACTGCCACGTTCGGGAAAGTCGAAAACTATGAAGATGAGGACATCTGCTTCATTGACTTCGAAACTGAATTCCCGGCCATGGTCTTTGATAATACATTAACAGCAATCCCGTCTGAACCCACGGTATGTCCTCCTAACAAAAACAAGATAGACTTCAAAAAATCATTTGACGAATCCGACGATGAAGATTACACGGTAATTTGTGATGAAAATTCATTTTCGTATAAAGTAATTTATGTCAATGATTTAAAAACGGATTCGGGAAACGATGAACCTTTGTCGCCCAACCCTACGGTTAATTATTTTGATGATTTAAACTGCTTTAAAGATTTTGAAAATGAATTCCCACCCTTTGTTTAAAACGATGGCTTAACGTCTAAATCAGATCTTGAAATTAAACATCTTGCAAGTTCTGAATGTATCGATGAATTCAATTTAATTGATAAAGCATCATTGTCTGAATATGATGAAGAAGTTGTGTCGCGCTTTAATGATCTATTCAATGATATTCATCCTGATGATTTAAAATCAGAAAAAGACAATGATGACAACAATATCGGTATAATACAGTCTTCAGAGGATAATGAAATTACCCGTGGGAAAATAGGTTTTCTTAAACAAATCACGATGAAATCATTAAAACCTTTGAAACAGGAAGTTTTGTCATTAACTTATATGTCGTGGTCTGGGAATATTATGTAAACGGAATGTTATTCTTTCTTATCATAAATTTGTATATGCCGTTTGGCATTCCGTTGGACCCTAAGCGGTATTACAAGGATGGTTCTCATATAAATGTTACGGAGGCCAAGGTACGTTCTCTTTTAAAACTTTAAAAATTAGTCTCCATACGGCGTATATAGGTACATCTATACGTTGTATCTGTTTAATGTCTGATACGCCGTATCAGACAAATCACTATACGGCGTATCAAGCGTGGGTATAAAAACCCAGCTAGATACGCCGGATCGTTTCACACACACTTTTTACCCACAATAAAAAGTTATTTTCACCACGCGCTTTGATTTCGAAAATCACCCTTGTTTCTATACATCTCGTGCATACTAATCAGACGGTAATGATTCAATCCTTTCCCTTCTTTCTTTTTCGATTAGGAATTAGGGTTAGGATTTAGATTTTTAAATTAGGGCTTAAATAACTGTTATATGTTTCCCCCCTCCTTTTAGACACTAAGACTCATTAAAATGTTATTTGGATAATTAGATTGGGTTAAGATGGGTGAAATAAGGGGAAATCCCCTTTTAATACTAAACTACAGAAGCAATACGGCGTATTCAATTTCATTAAATACGGCGTATTGCATCAATTTTTACCCAAATTTTAAACCTCAATACGCCGTATTCAGTTAATTGGATACGCCTTATTGACCTGATATAAAGGACTATACTTTAATTCCCATACGTCGTATCCCCTCTAAGACATACAGCGTATTGAACCCAGGCCCTTACATACAGTGTATCCTTCAATGAATACGCCGTATTTTACCTCACACAGAATGTTTTACTAATCCTTTTAATTTTTCAGATATGGCACCATTACCAGCTGCTGATCAGAGGCATCCATGGCTTAGATATCAGATTGAGGAGTATACTGACGGGGTTAGGCGCAGTTACAAGCAGAGGCTCGAGACAATTTGGGGCAGACCGGTTAACCGGGTTCATGTATTAGACTTTGCGGGATTAACCCCCGAGATAAGACAGGATCTAGCAGTGAGGTTAAGGATGGTATATTCTGGTGAGGGGCACCAAGTGTTCGTGAGTCATGCTTGGAGGAGATTGTTCAAGATTCGAGCACCTTTGGTCTGAGAGTTTATTCTGGAGTTTCTCAGCACCTGTAGGATGAGTGATATAGTGATAGATTTGGATACTGTTGATACCCTATGCTTTCAGTTGGGAGTGTTAGGAGGAGGATGATGTGGAGACAGTTTATCTTGGCATTAGGATTACATACAGAGCAGGAGATGGCAGAGGCTAGGTTTAAAGCCTACTGGGCTGGGAGAGATAGATTGATCCCCGACAAGGGGGGTCTTAGGGATTATTGGATGGAGATCTCGTCTGACAAAGACTTCTTGGGCCCTGCCCCTTCTTATGTTCATATTCAAAAACCTGTGAGGATATTATGCTACAGGATGATTCCATATAGTATTTCTGGTAGGGGCAGGTACCTGAGAAGGTGACCGGTGTTGATCTCTTTTACCTCCGTAGCATGGACCATGGGACTACCAACGTTCCACATCTTTTAGCGCAGTATTTGTTTAGGCATGCGGAGGGGAAGAAGAGTGGGGCCAGGCTGTTAGGAGGGCACTTTATTGGATGCCTGGCTATGCATTTTGGGCTGGTTAGTGACAAGGGATTGAGAGGGTTGCAGGTAGTCACCCGAGAGCTCCTGTTGATTGATACGGCGACACATGGGCTTGGGTAGCCCATAGACCAAAGAGGCAGCAGGCTGTTGCGGCTGGTGCCCCAGAGGCCGATGAGGCTGGTCAGGCAGCCAAGGAGGTTGCTCAGGAGATTCCAGTACCAGCACTAGCACAGGCACCTCCTCCACCAGCTCCATAGCCCCGTACTATGTCACAGAGGATCGAGAGGCTCGAGGAGCAGGTGCACGACTTACGGCGTGACGTTGTGGGCCTGTGAGGAGATGTCGTGAGCTTTACCACCGAGCAGTCTAGAGTCTCCATCTGCTGATCTCCTGCATGACACAGCTTATAGACGCCAGTGGCCAGACTTATCAGCCATTCAACAGCACCCTCGTAGGTAGCTCAGGATTGTCCTTCCAGAGGCGTGTTAGGCCTAGGACAGGCGATGCTAGTACCTCCTCGTCCCCTCATACCGATGCTCAGCCCGACCCTTGATCTCTTTCCATTTATGTTATTATCTTTTGTTGATCTGTACTGTATATTACACTATTAACACTTTGATTACCGATTTCTTTTTTATGTATATTATATGATGATCGGTTTATTTGTGTGTGATATAATCAAGATTGGCAGTAAGTTCAGCAACACGACCATTGATTGATTACAGGGTCAAAAATTTCGAAACCATTGCTCGAAAAGTAAAGAGAAGAGAAAGGTCGAACTTAAAGACTAGCTGAAACAAAAGTGCTTCCCGGGAGACAACCCGGTCATTTTAATTGTTTTTTGCATTTTAATTGTTTGTTGCACGAGTTTGTCTTCCCAAACCTCTATACGGCGTATCGAACCCCTCTGGATACGGTGTATAGAGTTGTTTGGATGTTATCAGTTTTTAAAACCTAATATTTATTTTCCAGTATTTAATTGTTTCTACAGGAGCAATATGGCGCATCCTAGGGTTTGGCATACGGCATATTAATACCTGTATAGTTGTGTGTTTAATTGTTTTCTTGTACCATTGTAGCATAATAGAATTTGCACTTGTCTTCTAATCTCTTATACAGGACCTTGCTGAAACTATGATATGGCATATGCTGAAAAAGACATGTGTTGAACTTATCCGGCCATTTTGAATCCCTAGTCAACACACTTTTTGCTCAAGAACTCATCATGGAGAATTATCACGAGCAAAACATCAGGGAGTTTTCTATTCTATTTCTATTTTCCCTTATTATTTTAATTGTTTTATCTATACAACGAGGACGTTGTATAATTTAAGTGGGGGGATGGATAATTAAAACGTACTTGTCTTCTTTTTTAAAAAATAACATGCAAAGTGCTTAAAAATGGCCAAAATTTAAAAAAAAATTAGCATGACTTTTACAAAAATCACTGGTTACATTACCTAGCGCACTATAACCCTTGATACTCATTGTGAGAATTAAGCCTATTCCATTTCCAACTATCTACAAAATTCTACAAAATTATGAGTGTGCCGGTGATGTAGTGAACTTTAGAACTTGGCCTGGTATATCACTCGAGACCGCCATGATTAGTTCTATGGATTTAGATGGAAGAACGTGTTCAATTGATAAATTTCTAGGATTAAACCAAATAGCCTACATGTCATAAAAATAACTAACCATACTCGTTAGTTAAATCCCGTGTAACCCTTGATTACTCTCATTTTTAGAGTAAAATCCCTTAGAACAACCTGTTGAGCCATTCCTTTCTTTTTCTACCCCATATTATATGTTTCGTTACACCTTTGCACCTTAGCCTACCTTGTAGATTAAGCCTATTTCTCTATGTTGCTAGTTGCTTTCGTGTAAAGTTTTGTATTTCCTGTGTCAAAGTGAAATTTTTCTATCTCTGTAATGGTCAGTAAATTGCACAATGCAATGGGAAAATTATGTAGCTCATAAGTTTTGATACTTTCGCAATTATGAATCATGTCCGAAGAAAAATGCTACAAGGAAAAGATTATCCAGACGAATTATTAAAGTGAAGACGGTGGAATCAAACCGAGGTTTATCATGTATTGTTGAAAAAAAAAGAAAAACAAAAAAACATAAAAGAGAAGGAAGAAAAATAGTCGGTTCAAAAGAAGTTTATACCAAAGGAATCACTTAGAAGGATCGATTATTCGTTGATACGTTACAAAAATCAACGATGTAAAGTTTTGTAAAAAGTGGCCGATATCACCACTTATGTAAAAGTATGTAAAGAGCGGGATGTAAGGGAAGTTGACCGTTATGGGAACGTCAACTTTGGTTGTCTTTGTCATTTCTGTGATCGAGGCGTCTGTCTATATGTTTGAGTCTTTGTCATGGAACGGTCGGGGGAAAGTTACTAGCAACCGCACCTTATTTGTTGGCTTAATCTATTTGTTTTGTATATTTTATTTAACAACCATTTTACTTCCCTTTCCTGATAACTAACCTTAGGATCTACTCGAATGAGGATGTGTACGAGCGTGGGTGTCTATTCCGTCGATACGGCCATGTATTCATGTCTCAGCTGCCTTGTTTGACGACGACCTCTGGTGAAAGTCAGAAGCTCCATACCCTATATCATTCTTCTAAAAGAATGATTAAACCCTAAGCCTACTAATAAATACCCAATTTAGCTTTTGACTTGTTCTTCCTTAGCTTTAGCGGTGGAGATGTGTATCCTTGCCAAGCTTATGATACGAAACTAATCACGACCGAGCAATTGAGCGTACTACTTAAATGTTGCACCCTAGATTAGTTGAGTGATCTGAGTGTTTTCATTTCCATATTTCGTGAGGAGCTTGGTTATGTACAGGTGATTAGGACAAAACGATGCTTAAACGGAAAATCCTTAACTTCGGTTCGGGACACATTTTCATAAACTAAACTTTTTTCTAAAGTCTACTTGAGGACAAGTAGGATTCAAGTGGGGGGATATTTGATGACATCAAATAACGTCACTTTATTATATCATTTATCCCATCTATTTTGCCCACTTTTATATAATTATTGCATTATTTGGTACTTAATTGCTTTAAAGTTGATAAATGCAGTAATTCAGGAGTGTTTTGTGAAGACAAGCTAAAAGGCGCACAATTTGGAGCTAAAATGAAGACATTTGAAGATTTCTAAAAATTCACCAATACGTCATATCCAACTCAAGAGATATGGCGTATCTGAGCCAAGACTTCACAAGAAAACGCGTTTGACCAATTCTAAATACGGCATATTCACTCTGTCTACATACGCCGTATCCATGAAGATAACTATTCGAAGATACAGTAAATCAAGTAAATTGGGAATGATATCAATGATTTATTACGAACGTAGCGCGCACTCTAAGGAATCCAGCCCGATACGCCGTATCGATCTGTTTGGATAATATACATCTGAAGTCGAATTTGTCAAGCCATAAAGAGCAGCCAAGGTCGAGCACCACTCCTAATTCCATAGAATACATCGTGTAATTCTTACTTTCTTAATCATTCGATTTTCAATTGTTTGATCACGTTTGTAAAAATGACAATGATTGTGGGCTAATACCCTCGGGTATTAGCCATGTTAATGAAGATTATAATGTTTGGTTGGTTTTAAACCGGCTTGCTTAATTTATCGTTGTTGTTTGATTATGTTCATCGCCTTATACTTGTTTATGTGCTTATACATGCGACATATCATTCAACTGCGTCTAGTGAGACTTAACCAGTAATCTAGATGTCAGGATAGCTCTCCATGTTGTGTTTTGTATGCCCAGACCAATAGGATCACAAATGACACCTTATCATTACTCTTTGATTATGAGCTTAGTTGGACCGGCAGGTGACCCGATAAATGTTCAACCAGTATTGTTCTTAATTAATTGGTAATTGATTTTGGTGGTGAACTACCGGTGTATAAAACAACATCAAGCAATAAGTGGGTAAAGTCCCAACGGGCTAGGGTATTAACAGGATCACCACTGCTTTAATTCCCTATGATAGATTATAATTAGACTTTAGGATGCTTTATGCGGATGCGTTAATCGTAACAGGATTGTTCGTATCTAGGTCTTAGGAAGAAGAACCGCCTAAGTCTTAAGAATGATATGCCGCCTCAAAATAAGCAGCCATTGGACTAGTTAATCAAACCAACATTTAATTGGATTTAACATCGTTAATATAGTTTTCTATTATTTGGTTCGTACCGCTCTTTTGTCTTGTGTTTATTTGCTTTAGTGTGTATTGTGCTTAGAATTGATATTTGTCACCATAAACTTGTGCCAGTCTCTCAAGCTGAAACCCCCCCCCATTTATCTCTAGTAAATATAGCATAGGTTTAACAAGTAATTAGACTAATCTAGATAGATTAAAATACTGATAGAATATTAGGTTAACCTTCACTCTTAGTGTTCGACACCCTACTTACCTCGAAACTACATCTTGACCGGGTACTCTGCCCGTTAAAGTGTTGTATTTAAGTTCGTCTGCTAAATATAAATGTAAAACTTGATAATCATAAATAACACCTACACAACGACACATCAGACACATTTGATCGAGTTAACCAGATATAAGTCTTAAGTTAAACAAGTTAATTTGTGAAAACTTTTTCTGACAAGAAACCCTTTTTATAAGTTAAACTCCTAAATCTAAGATCGCAATTATCACCATTGCTTAAGAATAATATGAAGCCATCCGAGTAGTCATCTTCATCATTATTGAATCCAGCATCATTTATCTTAAAATTGTTAAAGTTTATTTTTACTACGATTATTTAAAGACAAATCAAATCGATGTGGATGACCTGGTCTTACCTAAGATATTATACTACATACGTAGGTTTTACTTTTACCCAGTGTGTTTCCATTTAATAAACCGTTAATTTCAGTCTTATAAATTTAAAGATTTTTAAACACATCACGCGTTGGGTGACGCGCCAGCACACCACCAACGAGCCAGTGGGCTGTAAAAAATTAGGTTTTCGTCTAATGATTTTGTTAAACCCCTTGGTCTGCAAAATCAGTTTGCAAACATGTAAGATACCCAAACACCTGTTACAATAGTTGAGACTAGCAAATAAGGATATCATCCGGTTTCATGTAATGGACTTACATACACTCAAACTCGAGTTGACCAAAGACCTTTGCTACCCACTTCTAATATGAGACCTCCTAACTCATATAACCGAAGACCTTCTTTTCAAAACAACCATTCTTCCGAAAGAAGAAATTTTTATAATAATCCAAGGTCTTTGTCTTATCAACATAATACCTTCCAAAGGAGAGAAAGCTCCTACCCAAATCATAGACTAAAAATACCTTGGAGCGTTGGACCAAACTTTTTAAACCTCCATGATTTTTAAAACAATCATTGCTCCTCATTCTCGAAGTACGGTCTACATAAACTATGTGCATTACTTCAAGACATAAGAAGAGTTAACTTGGGCACCATATTTGCTAACCACAACGGACCCAAGAAACAATGGGTACCATGACCTTGAATTCATATTTGCTTGTAGGTGTGTCATAAATGTGATCTACTACCAGACTATTAGATTGTAGATAGTGGTTGCACTAAGCACATGATCGTGAATGGAAGATTGTTTACTTCGTACAAAGCGTATGATGGTGGACATGTCGTATTTAGGTGCAAATCAAAGGGCAAGATCAGCGGTGGAGGTAATATTACTCATGACTTCATTGTAATTACCAACGTTAAACATGGTAGTGGTCTAGCTTTTAAATTGATTAACGTAGGTCAATTATGTGATGATGATTGTGTAGTTAGTTTTACTGAAGTAGATTTTACTATTAGTAAAATGGTACAACACTAGCTAAAGGTCATAGGATAAATGGACTATATACTTGCAAATTAGGAGATAACTCCAAACAAAAAATTTGTCTTGCATCCATAGCGGATAACTCAACGCTTTGGCATAGGAGTTTAGGTCACGCCAATATGCGGTTAGTTTAAAACTTAGCTTCCAATGAGCTAGTAAGGAACCTACCAAAGTTGAGCTTTGAAATACACTTTTGTGATACGTGTGGTCTAGGAAGTCAAGGTAATGAAAACAATAGGACTGGGAATGAAGTGTTAGCTACTAGGGTTTTAGAGTTGTTACACTTAGATTTGTTTGGTACATCTCCAATTTAAAGTTACGGAGGCAACTTCTATACTTTAATGATTGTGGATGATCACTCAAACTACACTTAGGTTGTGTTTGTAGAGTTTAAGGATGATGTCTTAGAAAACTATAAAATATTGTGTAAAAGACTTTAAAACCTACATGATTGTTCTATTTTTTCAGTTGTAACAAATCATAGTAGTAAATTTGATAAAATGCAATTTGGGAGCTTTTGTGAACAACATGAAATGTCTTATAATTTGTCGAGCCCATTCCCTTTTCATCGAATGAGATTGTTGAAAGAACACATCATAAGTTAAGAAAGATAAGTCGTGCTATGTTAGATAAGCAATACATTCCACAAAAGTTTTGGTGTCATGCATTAGATATGGCAACATATATATTTTTAATAGGGTCTATATTATAAAATTCATTAATAAAACAACCTAGGAAATGCTTAGAATTAGGAAGACGTCATTAGAGTACTTTAGGATCTTTAGTTGTAAAGTATTTATAATTAACACTAAAGTTCATCTCACCAAGTTCGACCCAAATTCGTACGAATGTGTATTTTTAGGATACTCTCAAACTAGCAAAGCATACATAGTGCTTAATAAGGAAACAATGAGAATTCAGGAATCTCTCAACGTGAACTCTGATGAGAGTTTGCCCGAGCCTAAGTAATCTCCTTCGAAAGAAGATGACAGGATCATTGAGCCTGTAGTTCAAGATCCAGTTAGGTCTTTGTCATTAGAAGCTAATGCCTTAGAGCCGGATTATCCTAAATGTGTAAAAGAAGCTAAAGGTCATCTAATTGAACAAGTTATTGGTGAGTTGAATGCGAGAACACTCAGGTCTAAGACAAAACAAGCTTAGGATTTTCGCATGACATTTCTCAAAAATCTAAATTGCATGAGTCTATTTAAGGTTGTTCATGGTTGACATATACCATAGGATATTGATATCGAGTGAGGTGTTGAGAGAGTATTTAGAGGTCTAGAAGTCGTTTGCACTATCTTTATATATTTGTGCTCTTAGAGCTTATGTGCTTATGTGCTCTGTACTAGGACTTATGTGAAAGGCATGGAAGTTAAGCAACATTGTTATTTCAAGGAGACGAAGTATAGATGTCAATACATTATTTAAACTATGGTAACATTATCTCAAAATCTACATGTCAATCCTATGTGCCATGAATAAGAAATTTGATCTAGATCTTGTCAATATTGTGGTAATCATCCCCTCACATATTTAAATGTGTGAAATCGACTTACTTACAACATTGTGTGCTCTATTCCGCATGATAGACATGAAACATTAAATAAACAAATTCATTAACAAAATCACATTGGATCGCAACTCACCCTTGTGATGAAGATGTTGTATTTATGTCAACTTGTTCATTTTATGTGTTGATTGTATGCTATGTGTATTAGGATAGAGAAGAAAAGAAAAGAACTTTATGCAAACATACAAACTACTCACATAGTTAAAGAGAATTTTTTGAAATTGAATTCTGTATGGTATTGCATAACATACTAAAATACACAAATAATAAACATGATATACTTTCCTCATCTGAGAAATTATGGACTTAACTTATCATACACTATGGTAGTTAAAGATTATCAGTGTTGACACAACACATCAATCATAATTCCGAGATATTATACTTAGCAACACTTTGCTAGTGTATAATGGATTATATGCCCAATATGTGTAAAATATCCAAGAAGGATTAAAATACACATCGAAGTAGGTTTGATAACTTAGACCACTCATCCGAGATCCTAAATATTTTCTTTGTAACACAATGAAAATAAATCTATCAATTCCAAAAATCCAAAATGGTGATTAAGCATCTCTACACAACAAAGTACATGGCTTGATCCACTTTAAGTTGTTGTGCTTGGTGGTTGAGCCATTAGCAAAGGTCGCGGCCCAACACCGTAAGAAATAAACAGGTTGGATGACACCTTTAAATAAGAGGATGATGAAAATGGATACCCCTAATCATGTTAGACTAGTGTGTAGCTAGTTCTTATGTAACATATGTTGGTTGTTGCATGTTTTATGTGAAATAAAATGCTTGAATGTTTTCTTAATTGCTTATTAATGCTTAATGATAACCTATCTTAAACAATATAATGCAAGAAATTATGACATAACCTTCAAAGCATGCTCAACAAAAAGTAATTGGAGTCATGATAATTATACATATAAAATGCTATAATATGTATATGAATATATGCAACAATGTACAAAGTCACAAAAATCCATGTTTGTACTCTTACATGTCTCCAAGCATCCAAATGGTAAACTAACCTATGTTGAACTTGAACATGCGCATATGTTTGTTACTTGTGTTGTTTTGTATTTGCTTGTTGCTAGTTTTAGACAAGAACACCTCGAAGGTAATGCTCTTGACCCATAGATCCCCGCCTTGAAACAAGGAGGAGAAACGATCTAGGGGGAGCACGTGTCAAGATATATACTCTCTACCACTTCAAAGATATCTACCTTTAAGTGAATAACCACGATCCTACCTTTTTGATTTGACAAAAAGGGGAGAAGGAAAGAAAAGAGCTAGAGCTTATCAGGGGGGGAGATAAGCTACTAAAGCTCGGTGAAGACCAAGTTCAAGCTTCACTGAATTACAAGGCCAAGATCAAGACGCGAGCTACATCAACGGCGTTCTTCATCTTCGCTATGTTTGTAATTTTAATTTGCTTTCGAAATTTTTATTTGTCATCATAAAAAATGTTAGATTGTTGGTACAACATTGACTAGGATCTCCTTTATGTTTTGATGATGTCAAATAAACGTTCGCAACACTTAAAATAACGAACGATAGCCAAAATTTGGAACTGGAAAAGGGAAATTGGCGCATTTGAGCATTCGGGAACACTCCTAATGAGGTTTAGACTTAGAGAGGACCATAAACAAATCCTCTCGTTTTTCAACAAAAAGACAACTCAATTACTTTATCAAATGTCTCTAGCCAAGGCTAAAACTTCTTTCTAAACCTTGTATGAATATACTTTCAATATACCATCAAACCAAAGTATTCATTTGACCTTAATCCAAATTTACGTTGTTCCTAACCACGTAATGGGTTTTACTCCCTTATTGGTCAAACCAAGTCAAAGGTCACTTTGCATAAACGCATCCTTTCCTGTTATAGGATATGCTTTACTTGAGATGCAAAGCACTTAGCTTGTTTGCATCGAGAGGATTAGTGATTTATTTCATTGTTGATTATCATGGATTAAGTCCAAGTGGCTATTTTAGTTTGTGGTATTTGGAGGTTACCTATACTTTGAGTTTTCTTACCTCCTTACTTATAAATGATTTACAAACTCCCACATGTATTCCTCACATGTACTCTACACAATCACTTCTCTTCTAAACATCCTTCTAATCATTTGTTAATCCCTTCTACCTAAAAAATGATTATACCTTCCACACATTCTAAACATTCCCTTCATTAACCATCCCATAAGCATATATGCCCATCTCTTTTCTCTTTTATAGCAATGTGATTATAGACCCAATAAATCATTTGATTAAACATCCTTATCATTATCTTCTTCACAACTTCACAACCTTAAACCTTTCCCACATAAAACCTTCCCAAGCTCATTCTTCACATGACAACTCACATTCCCTTACACCATTATACTTGTTGTACTTGTTGTCCCCCAACATTCCAACATAGGCTCCTTTTCATAACTTCAAAACATTCTCCACCACATACACTTCCTATTTATTCTCTTCTTCTCTTATACACTCACACAACTTCTTCTTGAATTCAAAATACACACATACTCAAAGCTTTCTTCATACACTTCTCCCATACAAATACTCACACCTTTCTTCATTTTGAATTCCACATCACCAAACTTCCATAACACACTTTGCCAACACACCATCTCATCTCAACCATTCAAATTTGAATGTGATCTTTAGGCTCCAAACCATCACATCACTCCAACCCATTGCCAACTCACTTCTAACTCATTCTTATCCTTTTCCCATATGTTGAAATAGAATTCAAATTTGAATGACATGATTTAGGCTCCAAACCATCACATCATGCCAACTCATCTTATCCCTCTCTTTATCCCACATGTTCAATTGTTTGAGTTTCAAATTCATTATATCCCTCCAACATCCACACTTATTCTTCAAGCAAAGGAATATTCCTTTTGTGTATTCCTTATTCTTTTGGCATATTCCTTTCGATCCAAACTATGCCAAGTCATCCACTTAACCATGGTTAGTTTCGAACTAAACCATTTACATGTGAGGAATACCCAAACATACCCTTTGTCTAGTATTTCTTCTCTATCTCTTTGATATTGGACAAACATTCCTAAATCTACTTCTAAATTACTTTATAAACATTTTTATCAAATGGCTATTTGAGTTGGTTGACCTTGACTGTAAGAATAGTGAAAATGTCAAAGTGTGAAGTACAATTAGAGGTTTAACAAGAGCATGTATTTAAAAAGCCAAAATCTCAAAAAACCAAGTCGGGAATCTAGCGTGGTCGCCACGCAGTGACGCGTAGGCAGCACGCCACTCTCAAATTGGTTTTTACCAATTTGTTATTTTGGCCTATAAATACCCCCTCTTGGCCTTTGTATTCCTCACATTTTTCCATTCTTTCTTTCTATCTTTTTCTCTTCTCCTACCCTCTAAGTCTAACACCTCTTGTGTTCTTAATCTTCTCATTTATCATCTATCGAAAAACACATCTTCACAAGAGAGACACACAAGTACCTAATCCACACTTGTGTGTTATAAGTTGAAGGTCTTCTTTCTTAAACCCTTTCTTTTAGAATCGAGTCTCTAGGTTAGGTTAGGACTTGATTTGAATAATCAACTTTCATTTAATTTGGTTGTAAGGGAAGTCTTGTATCTTAGTGATCAAGCCTAGATAATTGAGGATCTAGTTGGGGTTTGTTAAGCTTCTAAGGGGAAGTTCTTAGTGGTCCTAGTCAATCTTAGTGATCCTAGAGGTTAAGTTGAATCACAGGTTCTTAGGGGTGGATTCCGAGGGCGGAATACCATAGGGAGTAGCTCTTCTTAGTGAGCGTCGATCTTAGTGCGTATTGGTAGAGCGAAGTGTAATATGGTTTATAGTCCACCGTAATGATTATACTAGAGTAATAGTATAGGTGTCGTGGATTCACAACTAGATGTACGAATGGTATAAACCCCCCATCCTGAACCAGTATATATCGTCGTGTCTCTCTCTCTCCATCTACTTAGATCATTACACCACTTGGTTATTTGTGACTTGAAGTTTTAGAAACTTTAAAGAATTCAAGATAACCGTATTCACCCTCCTCTACGATATACATACACGATGGTTTGGCTCACAACCCAAATCTAAACTCGACTCCTACTGTTGTTGCATCGACTCCATCTTTTTTGTTTTCAACATTGCTAAAAGGTGATACGAGTCAAAAATTAGTTAATTACCTTGCTTACTCAGGCTGGTAATGGTGTGGATGTTGTCGTCTTAAAGGAATTGGTTTGTGTTGTGAATGAACGGCTTTGCAATACTGTTTATGGGTTCCTTTTGGGAAAATGTGTGGCTTATCTAGTTGTTGAGAACTACGTTAAAAATACTTGGAGTAAATTTGGCATTGTTAAATCAATGATGACCAAAGATATGTTTTTCTTCAAGTTTAGTTCTAAAGACAGGATGGAATCTATATGGAGACTAGTCTATGTTAATTCGCAATGTGTCATTGATTCTAAGAAAGTGGACACTGGATGCAAATATTATGATGAAGGACTTATGTAATATCCCTATTTGGGTGAAGTTCCATGATATTCCTATTATCGTTTTTATAAAAGATGGTTTGAGTGCTATTGCCACCAAACTCGGTTTACCTTTGATGTTAGATTCTTACACGATCGCTATATGCATGGATTCTTAGGGTAGGGCTGGTTATGCTAGAGCCATAGTTGAGCTTTGAGCTGATTTGAGTTAAAAGATACCATTATGGTTGTTGTACTTAAATTCATGGGTGAGGGGTATATAATGAGAACTATTCATGTTGAGTACAAGTGGACACTTCCTAGATATTCAATAACTAAGGTCTTTGGTCATGTCCTGAATGAAAGTCCCAAGAAATCCATCTCAAACGTGTTGAAGAACTTGAAGAATCCCAGACAAGTTGTTAAAGGAGTTCAGGTTGGTCTGAAGGTGGGGTTTAAGTCGGCTAAACAAGTTTATCAACCCATCTCTAAAAAGAATAGTGTTAGCACATGTGATAAAAAGAAGCAAGTTGGATTGTCTAGATAAGAGGTAAGCAATTAGAACCCATTTGATGCCCTTAATTTGGTTGAGAATGATGATGACCTGGATACGAATGGGAGGAATTCAAAGTTGGCTGAGGAGGGGGTCAATTCTGGCGTGGTTTCTTCTACTCACGGGTCTTCACCTGTGGCGCCTGTTAGTCCAAAAACTATCCCTCTAGCATAAATGATTAATAACCTAGAAAGACACTTGCTAGAATAGAAGCTTATGCTTGTGAATGATGATGGGAAGCCACTAAATAAGGTTGATCCGGTTAATGCGGATAGTAATAGTGATGTTGAAGTGGCTTATGATGAAACTGCTCAATTCATGGCTATTGGAGGTGCAAATGATGCAAGCTTATATGAGGATGAAGATAATGACATCTATGATACTTATGATATTAAAGGTTTATCGAAACAAGAATTGACATTGTATGAACGTGTATAAAAGTGGATTGCCATGACACTCAAAATATTTTTTTAGGTAAAGTGTTTCCCCGGTAAATTTTATTACGCAACATTTAAGTACAAAGGATGAGGGTGAGTCCCACATCTCCGCCCGTTACATGGGCATAACTACTTCCTTAAAGGAAGGTACACAAAATGACTAGACAAAAGAAACATAAATCTATTTGTTCTTGCGACCTCGAACACGGATATCTAGATCGTCACATATAGCTTGAATCTCTTGAAAAAAAACTCGGCCTTCATACATATCATCATCGTATGGGTCTTCATCGTAGTCATCATTACCATAAGATCCCTCTATTGTTCCAGCAAACTTTGAGTTCCAAAGCCTACCCTTTCTGAAGCCAAAGAACGACCCATATCATTATCAACTGATGCAACCTCATCTTCACTATCATAATCACCCGAACACTCTACCTTCTTTAAAGGATTACCAGCTTCATCCACAAGAATAGCTGGCCCATCAATAAGTAAATCTTCAAACTTTCCGATTTTATCAATAACATGAGTATTACTAGTACTAATATTTTTGACATTCATGAAACAGGAACCACTTGAATTAGCCTCATTATTAACCAAATTTATAGTCCTCCTATTGGTACCTAACTCCACATTATTATCAACCGAATTAAGAACATCAAACGGATCTTTACCCAAAAAAAGAACATCAAATGGATTTGAATTACTAACCTCATTAATATGTGCCACACCTTTCTTCTTATTACCGCTAAGGCTAGCAGTAGGCTTTTTAGGAACGGGTCTATATTCTTTATGAGGTTTAAAACCTACTTTTGGACCAACCGGAACACCTCGAGAAGTTTGAATAAGCTTTTTCAAGTTCTTTGCCACACCTAATCCAATATTCTTGGGACATTCCTCCTGAGTATGGCCAAAGACCTTACAACACGAACACCTAGGAGGTTTTCATTCATATTCAACACGAACAGTACATGTATAATACCCATCCCTCATAATTTTAGGCATAGCCACCACAATGTTATCTTTCAACTCCACGTCAGTCCAAAGTTCAATTCTTACTCTAGCATAGCTTGACATGCCCCATTAATGCAAGCACATATCGGAAGTATAAGAGTCAACCAACTGGGCTAGCTCAGTTGGCCACCAAGGGTGTCCTTGGGGAGGTTGTTACCACATGCGAGAGGTCTCAGGTTCGAGTCTCTCCGTGGGAGTTTTCCTTCAAGGTGGGAATCTATGGGGTTTTGCCCCATAGATGCGTCGGTTCGAGGTTTGCAGGGACTATCTTCTAGGTATGTACTGTGAAATCGAATCACTAATTATTATTCGAGGCTGGCAGGGACTACCTTCTGGGTAAGTATTGTGGAATCAAATAACTAACTTAGTAACTGTACTAACTCGTCGTTCCAAAAAAAATAAGTATAAGAATCAAGCATTAATAGAGTACCAAGTTTCGTAGCAATGACACTTAAACCATCCTCGCTAAATGCCCTAACAGGAACACCATGAAGTTTAACCCAAACTAGCGCATTCCCAACATCCTCTTTTAGTAGATCAACATCTAAATTCCACTTACAAAGAATAATTGGATGATTGTGAATGAACCATGGACCATTCTCAAGCATTGAGTTTAAACCATCTATAGAGCTAAATTGGAAAGAGAATAACCCAGTAGACGAGTTAAGCATTGATTTAACCAAACCAAACTTACCCCGAGTGTTTCTAACATAATTAGCAACAACGGGGTAAGCCACTTGTTTACCCAAGAAGAAACCATAAGCAGTATTCAAAAACCTTTCGCTAATAGCTCGGATCGACTCCACCGGCACAACAACATCAATCTCGTTCCCCCAGTGTAAATAAAGTACGAATATTCACAGCCTTCTTACTCGATTCACCAACAACATTAGCATATGAAGACTTACCAGGGGTGTTTCTAGCCGGAGTAGTTCCTTGTGTAGGTAAAGGTGGGTATGATCCCCCACTTTTTTCACCGTATTAGTTTGATCCACCACAAGACTTTGCACCTCCATCGCCACAGATTCATCATTAATAACCTACTTCTTAACTACCTCAATGTTTGAAACATTCGCATTCTTCTTCTTTACACTTCATCCCCCCCCCCCTCACTACCTTTTTGGCTCAAGAAACCATGCTCCATTTTACCACCAACAATGACTTTATACTACCAGCAACACACACGCCTATATCCACTACCTAAGTTGCGATTTTGATTATGATTAAAACCCTAGATTAGGGTTTTTGGTTTATGGTAGCAAGAAATCGCAAACACGGTCTGAGTAGCATACAAAACCAAAACTGATATTGATATGGATTGAACGAGCAATAAATGAATCATACAACAGTAGTTATGACGAAACCCTAATAATAAAGATCGAATCCTAAACCTTAAAAAATTCAAAAACCTACTAGAAACAAACCCTAAATCTAAATAAAATTGAAGTTTAACGCCACCAAATAGATATTGGATGCAGAAAACTTGTAAGTTATAGAGAATAGGGGAAGATTTTAGCAAGAAACGATTTTTTAAAAAGGTTTGGGGAATTCGCCATTGTGATCGCCAAAAGGGATTCGGTGGGGTTTATTCAAAGTTGCTTCTCATCTTTACTCAAAATATATATTAGAAAAAAATTATCGGATATTAGGCTTCGCAACAACTGACGATTACCTAATACCTCGTTATCTACTATTTGTGAAACTTATCACTATAAATCAATAACCTTCTTGTTTATTATGGGTCTGTTTGGTAACAACTTTTTGAAAGCTTTTTAAGAACTCTTAGCTTTTTGTTTTGAAAAAAAAGCTCTTGTTTAAAAAAAAGCCTTGTTTGGTTAGGAAAGTTAGAGTTGTTAATACTTGTAAAAAAGCTCCAAAATAAAAAGCTCAATGAATGAACGTTTGAAAAATTACGGAGCTTTTTTGATGGTAATTTACATTTGTAACCATATGTTGGGATTTATGTTTTCTTAACTTAGTACCGACAGTACAAATAGTTAGTACTGATAGTTATAGTTAGTACCGACAGTACAAAATGTTAAGTACTGATCAGTTAGTTAGTATCGATAGTAGAAAATAGTTAGTACCGTTTAAGAGATATGTATGAGATATTTTAGGAGAAGATATGTACGCGTTTTGTAAGCCTGTTAGGGTTTATCCTTGTTCTATAAAAGGATTCCTATAGGCATAGTTAGATATACGACCTCAAGATATCTCATAGCAAAAATCCATATCTCAATAGTTACTAATCTGTAATCATTCAAAGCAGATTAATAGAATTTATTATTTAGTTCTTCATTGTTTTTCTTAGTACTTGTGTTAAAATTCCGCATTAACACATAGTATTCATAGTCAGTGTTTCTACATAGTCGACTGTATTTATACATCTTGGCTATCATCCTTAATAGGCTGCAGAGATCTATTCAACAAGGGACTCACACGTTTTCTAGTGATTCTAGTGGTTGTGGAAAGCTATTAGCCCTGACTACAACAAATGGTTATTACAGAACCTAATTCTAACAACAACGACTACAAAATCAAGCCCAAAACAGGCCACTCGCGGGTTTTTCCTACTTTTTGACAACTTTACATAAAATCACACAGATTTTCTTTTAGCCGTATCTTGCTCGTCCAACCTTCATTTTTGGTGATTTAAATTGCTAAATTCACGTTATAGAGCCCTCTACAGGTTCCACAACTGACCCGACACTCAAACATAGCCTATAGTGGTTTTTACACACCAAAATGTATATATATATATATCAAATGAATGAACATTTTCGCTTGAATAGGAAAGATTTTTAAGTAACTTAAGCATATGAGTGATGATTAATGAACATGATAAGATTTAAAAGTGTACTAATTTAGGAAAAAGGAATGCTTGCTTACTCAAATGAATATGGAGACGAATTAGTAACCAAAAACCCCAACTATGCAAGTTTAAACCCAACTATGCTTTCAACAAGCCTTGAATCAAAGCCTTAAAAATTTATGTGTGATCTTCTTATATTTACAACCGACTAGGAGATGGAGAGAATAGATTTTGTGTGTGTTTTTATTTTTTCTAAATGAAAAGAAGATGGATATTATGGCATTGAGGAGGTTATTAAATAGGGGGTTAAGAAGGGTTAATGGGTGGTTAATAAGGGAAAAGGTTTGGACGCGTGGGAGTGTAGGAGGGGGAGAAGGAG
>BQNB010017328.1:5273-70119 GCA_026074375.1 Tanacetum coccineum | reverse complement strand
TTTTCCGTGACTTGTGTTTTGTGCCCTGAAGTAGCACCCCAACCTTACCATTCCGCTGCGTTGTCCTGATTTTCGGGGGTGTTACACATACCCTACATTTTGATAGAGTTGCATATTCCAAAGGAGGAATGGTGAGGGAAGGATACTAGTCTCGCACACTTGAAGGTATTTGGTTATGACTTATTTGTTAAAGTGAAAGATATTTGCGGACAAGACATGAAATGTACATTCATAGGTAGTAACTCAGATGAAATAAGATACAGCTTTTGGGGTATGAAGAGTCACCATGTTATCTAAAATAGAGATATTACATTTGTGGACTCGATTTATGAAGCCAAGTCTGAGACAGATTCAAGTAGCTTAACGAAACCAATACAGAAGAGTCAAGTAGTGTTAGTACTTAGTATACATTCCAAAGAACCTTACAGAGAATGATAGCATAGTTGCATAGCATGGGTTGAGTTCAAAAATCACGTAGAGCCCATGTGGGAGCTCAGATACGAGTGAGGGATCCAAAAATAATAGGAGCTTTAAGGATAGAGGAAGATCAGATGAAGAAGACTCTGAAGATAAAGCATCCTTCGAGAAGGGAGGCTCCGAGACTCCACAGGTACAAAGGTCCAGCATAGAGTCCAGGGCTCCGGCAAGGTACTCTCGATCAGCAAACTTTATGCTACTAACAGAGAATGATGAACCATAGTCTTATTCAGAAGCCGTGAGTAGCAAAGAATCCATACAATAGAAAAAGGCTAATAATGAAGAGATGGTTTCACTTGAAAATAACTAGACGTGTTCCTTAGTTAGATTACAAGCAGGAAAGAAGGCATCACAAAGCTTGTAGATGTTTAAGGTCAAAGAAGAGTGGTATAGCAGCAAAAGGTATGAGGCTCTGTTAAGTATTGTAGCTGCATGAGCCTTCTTATGTGGGAGCCTTGAATGATACATCTACATAGCAATAAAGCAAGGGTTTTTAGCTAGCTGGGCAGAAAGAAAACCTAAAGTGCAAATTGAAGGAAATTATGTACTAACGGACTCAGGCATCGAGTCTACGATACTTAAAATTTAATAGTTTTATGCAAAAGTATAGGGTGCGAGTTATGTGTCGTGAACCAATGTTGCCACTCTAAGAACATGGTTCACCCTGCATTAGACAACTGTTAAAGGTTGATGACATGTTGCTCTCAGGCTCAGACATGGCAGAATTCAACAAGCCTAAGTGGTAGTTGCCCTTAGTGTTTGAGATGAAGGATAGATGCTCAGAGAAGCATGTGCTTGGTTATGTGTTTACAGTTAGTGTAACAACAGTCAAGTGGGAGTCTAAACTACAAAAGAGTATCACTATGTCAACTATAAAAGCCAAGTAAATAGCTATTGTAGAGGCTGGCAAAGAGTTGGTATGGTTGAGGAATTTTCTTAAAGAGTTAGATAGAGCCCAAACAGAATGTTTTCTGTTTTGTGATAACCAGAGTGCTATGCATCTCATGAAGGAATGTTATCTTTGAAGAAGATTTTTGGAGCATAGAACCCTGCAAATATGCTCACCAAGGTGGTGACAACAGAGAAGTTGAAGCTTTGCGCAACTTCAACTGGCCTTCGGGATAACTGATGAATGGAGGTGGGTGTCTTACAAGAGAGAGAGAGGTTATTCCCAGTTTGATGATGTTAGTTCAGAATACCTTGTATCGAAAGTCTCCTAGCCCTGCGTTTGGTTAGTGCAGCGTGTTCGGTATGTTTGGCGATACATGACTACTAGAGTAATAGCATCGTTGAAGGAAAGATGGTTTGAAGTTTACAGAGATTACTTAAGACGGAAGAGCAGTGAAGTGATCAGCCTCCAAGTGGGAGACTGTTAAGTTGTAAAGGTTTATATCCCATATCAGTCAAATGAATAAAGTGGATTAGGGTCTCACACTTATAAATACCCCCTCATTGTAATTGTAAATTGTATTTTGATTGTATATTTGTACCCCGCTTAGTTTAGCATTGGTCGTGTAGTTTGCACGATTGTGCAATATAGCACGATCGTGCAGTTTTGTACGAGCCTGAGCAGTTTGGCACAAGCCTGCGCAGTTTAGCTCAGAGCTTAATAATATCTCTCTGGTTTGATCCCGTGAACTACCATGACTATCCTAGTCATGGATACCATGTTATACCTTGTGTCGATTAACATTCCGCAATTACTTTCCGTAAGCCTTGTTTGTTCGAGCGGTGTATGTAGGAGCTAGATATTGTACATAGGTCTATACCGAGGTGTGTGTAAGTGCGATATACCCTAAGAGAAGGTATGTGAGGACTTGGTATGATTGATGTTATATATTATTATATATGATGTGTAAGTGATTATGAAAAGTAATCTTATGGATTAATGTTGGTCAGATTGATGCTTATATGATTTATGATGTATAATTCTATGTTATATCCGTTTTACTTACTAAGCGTTCGCTTACAGTTTAGTTGTTTAACCGCTTTTGTAGGTTTATATGTGATAAAGGTATAGCCTAGATAAAGGTATAGAAATGGAAGCTCGGAAATTAGAAGTATGTTATATTATGCGTTTGAAGTTAGTGTAGATGTCGAGCTCATAGATTTTGAACCCTCAAGTTGTATGTTTTAGTGTCTTGAAATGAGTTGTATATATGGTTTAGAGTTGTCCAAGAACATGTCTTGGTTTATAATTGGATGTCATGTATTCGGTACATGTATTTTGGGTGAAATAGGTCAAAAAGGGGTGTTTGGCAAAACACCCACCACTTTGTAAAGTACGTTCCGCAAGTCCTTGAGACCAAGCTATTATATATTATTGACTTATATGATGTTTTAAAGTATTCTGGAAAGTCTCGTGTCATGTCGAGTTGTCTAAGTTGGTTTTCCAAACAATAACAAATGTAGAAAAATAGCAAAAGTGCAGGTCAGAGACGAAACAGCCATATGGTATATGTGCATACGACCGTATGCTTTAAAATGTGATTTTGGCATAATATGTGAAAGGACCATACAACTTTATGCTATTTAATCATATAGCCGTATGCTCCACGAATGATCATACAGTCGTATGGTAGTTTACCATACAGTCGTTTGATACCTTTTCTAGATTTTTGTCATTTTGTAAAAAATAAACCGTAAGTCGTTAGAGGTCGCGCCACCTGTCATTTTAAAGGTGATTGAGTCTATTTTGTATTAAAAATACTTTCAAAGGATGAGTTATAATAGATTTTGATCAGTTTATTAAGGAGTAACATAAGGTCATTCTCGGTCATGCGTTTGAGCAAATTTTCTTAATTTTTGGTCAAAATTAATTCGAGAAAGGGGCATTTCACAAACATTTTTCCTTACCAATTCAATGTATCCAATATAGAGTCACATCTCAAATCTTACTAATATGTTGTCTACAAGGTCAAACTATCAAACTGTCCAAACGATGTTAAACATAAGTCTTCATCACTTAGCACCGAACAATGCAAACATCATCTTGGTCACTCTATACCATCTGCGCTTGGAGTCGTCCTTTTATGACAAAGAAACATTTAAGTTTGTTCAGATAGATACATGGTGTGTATAACTTTTTGTTCTAAAAACTTTCCCTAATGTTGGTCAGGAAGCACTATTGTGACTGTATCGACACTTAGAGTTCATGTGATATAACATCATTTTGCATCTGTAAAAGGGACTCTTCTTGCATGAGAAGACACTGCCATGTTACCCCTCCCTTAGAGAGATATATTTGTACTAGAACCCCTACCATGGAATTTTCCACGACAAGTTGTACTGAAAGAACTAATATATAGTTTAGCTTTGTAATAGTTCTTCCTCTAGTTCATCTTTTTAATAATTCTTTTGTTTTATGATATATAGTTCATCTTTAATTCTTCATCTAGTTCATATTCAATTCTTCATCTAGTTCATCTTTGTAATAGTTCTTTGATTATTAACTATAATAATAACTTTTTAACAGCAATAGTGTTGTATTAAATTTCACAAGTTCTTTGAGTTAATTGTGCATACAAACTTATCTTTCCAAAACTTAATAATCATATTGTTGTTCATATTACAAGGTATCAGGTACAAATCACACGCTTATCTATCTTTGAAACCTAAAAGAAAACTATTAGGAGAAAAGAGAAATGATTATGATCAGTCTATAACCTAATAATGACATTCTGACAATATCAGGGAAACATATCTTAAGATAATCATGTAAAAGATGTTTTGCAATATACATCGAAGTTGTTTACAGTCTCTTATAAAAACATCATGCAAAATACATCCCAATACATATGAACACCCAAGTTTACACAAAAAATGAAAAAAAAAACTATAGAGTTTTGGTGGCATCCCGCATGAACAATAAAACATGCACAACAAAAAATAAACATAGAGTTGGCCATGCAGTCTGACCTAAACATCGATATAACCTAATCATAAACATGTATAAAGGGTGTTTATTGAAGACTTACTTATTATCTTGTAGGCTTGTAAGCTTTTTTATCAATCAGATACAGGGGATCTTCTTCTTCTTTCTTGTTCGATTAAATTATGGTTTTTATTAGGAAAACTGAATCTTGGCTTACGTTAGGTATCCACCGATACTGCATAGGTAGAACTAGAACTTTGAACCTACGTAAGTTAGGCACGTACTAAATCGACTAGGGAATCGATTAGGGCTAGAATTGGAGTCGATCACTAATCGACTAGGGAAAAACGCTATGGGGTTTGATCATATGTAGGGAAAGAGATGAAGGAGAGGGGATTTTATGGTTAGTGTTTAAGTTATGAGAATCCTTTAGGGTTACAGAATTACATTAGTTTACTATTAGCCGGATACACAAAGACTAGAAATGTCAATATAGAAAAGTTAGGCGTGTCATAGGCTATATATATCCCCTCCTTACTTCCAAGAAGGGGTGAGGAAATCATTTGTAACACAAAGTGTATGTTTCTCTTTAGAAAACACACACATCTTTCCCTCTCCACATTTTTCTCTCAATCGAATAAATATGGCTTTCTACTTATTCTACCTTTTTTCTCCCTACACTTGAATAAATATGGCTTTTCAACTTATTCTTTCCCTCCCGAACCTGCGGATCGTCTATTTGTTCCAGCTAAACCTACCTTGTATGTTAACAATTGGCCATCACCGCAGCCTAAAACCAGCGGGCGTTTATCACTTCGTTTCGTGTTTGGTTTGATTCGCCCCACCCCCCCTCCCCCGCGGCCATTTTCCTAAAACGGTCAGTTCTCAAGTACTTATCAAAAACAAGAAAATATATAACCAACGTGGCATAAATATTTTAGTTCGCTAAAGTTTGCTCGTTTCGTACTCTCGCAATATAGCTTCCATATTCAAAAAACAAAAATAAAAAAGTGGCACAAATTTTAGTGTTAAAAATGTTAAAGTTTTTGTTTTTATGTTAGATATAGCTTAGACATAATAAGTTTTGCAAAAATTTCGGCCAAAAACGTTAAAAATTATGGTTTTTAAAGGTTTTTTGAGTTTTTGGTTCGAATGTAAGGTTTAGAAAAACTTGCGGTTTAGCAGAAAAATGTACGGTTTGGCAGTTGAAATTCTACGATTTGGCAGAAAAAATGTGCGGTTTGAGCTCATAAATATGCAGAATGGCAAGTTCTAATGTGCGGTTTGACAAGAATCCAATCTTCGGTTTGACCTCACCACATGCAGTTTGACTTAGTCAACTTATGCACTTTGACCACATTTTTTAGCAGTTTGACTTAGTCAACTTATGCACTTTGACCATATTTTTTAGCAGTTTGACTTAGTCAACTTATGCACTTTGACCACATTTTTCAACAGTTTAACCTAGTCAACTAATGCAGTTTGACCACACTTTCAAAGTAGTTTGACTTGTCAACTTATGCAGTTTGACTAGTCAACTTATGAGGATTGACTTGAAAATTCTGAGCTTTTATCATTTACCCTTAAAAGTCAAATTCTGTACGCCGCTAGTCCTTATTCCACGATTATACTTTCATGACAACGTTATCTAGACAATGTTCATCCGTTAACTATAATTCATTGCAACATTTGTCCTAGATTAACAACATTCAATCAAAACACAACACTTAATGCTAAAATGATCTTGTATACAAGATTCACTAAAATGTCAAAACGGCTATGGATTTGGATTCTAAATGACAAGTGATCACGGAGTTGATTTGGTATCCCTTATTTGAGATTGAAGTGGGTTTCACAAAGGCATCTACTTATTTCATCATTGAGACTTTCTTCTACTTTATACCCCTTTTCTTTAAACCCCCTCTATCGATTGATGACATGCTTAAATGTATACAACTTATGATTGAGATTTGGATTATCTAGTTATACCTGATGTAAGGAGTTACATTGTAGTACTCATAGGTTATAACTATTACTTAAAGGAGTTACGTTGTAGTACTCAGTGTCACACGCAAATGCCGATGTGGATAGTTTCAAGAGGTGTGATACTTCTTATACTTTTGATGTTAGGTATAGGATACTTAGAGATTTAATCTTTCACTGTTCTTTAATCAACAACAGTGCAAGATTAATAACAAATTTGGGAGATTTTACTTCATTTTTAAGTTTGGTATATCGGGTTTACTTCACCATGTGGTCACAGCAATAGCCGACAGAATACAAGGTTAGCAAGTTAGCCAGAGAGTTTAAAGGTTGAGATATAATCAGCAATTCTCACGGGATATTTGAAGTTATAAAATGTTAATGGTACTTCATAGTCTAAGCAAAATCCCTCAAAGTTCTTTAATGTCTTTCATAAATTTTCAAAATTGTTGCTTATGACAAGAACTTCTCGAGTATATGGTCGTACACGTCAATGATGCTTCTGAAAGTTTGAAACCATTATGGGGGAAAATGTGTACTTCGATGTAATCAGGTTAACTTCTAGGGTGAAGTAGTTTATACTACTTTACTTAGTATGGTTTATAAAGTATTCTACATACATGAGAAGATTTGTTGCTGATTTCTAGCATGTACCCTCGAATGGATATTTACCAAGACCAAATGTCATGATATAGTATAGAAGCAGTATTAGTTGGTGTGGTTGGCTGATTCTTCTACAAAATTCCGCTTTGCACTTTAAATGTCAATGTTAGAAGATTGTCTGAGCTACATCAAAGTTTCAGAATCTGCTCAAGATACGAATGTTGTTTTGGGGAAAAACTGATTCAAAAACATCGCTAAAAAGGAGTGTATGAAGAAATATTTTCAAGACATGCTGCATGGATTGGGGGAAGTTAATCTAACTCATGCATATTACAGTGGTTCTTGAACAAGTAAAAACACTAAAGATCCAAGCTGGAGTACAAGTTTCAAGACAAGAAGACACAGAAGTCATCTTCAACATTAGAAGCACTTTGGAAGACTTTATTTTTGTTGTATTTGTACTTGTTAAGAACATTGTAAGTAATTCCGTATGTACACATATTGGTGGAAGATTGTTAACCTTAAAATATGTTGACTTATACATAATTACATTAGTTTATTATTAGCCGGATACGCAAGGACTAGAAATGTCAATATAGGAAAGTTAGGCGTGTCATAGGCTATATATATCCCCTCCTTACTTCCAAGGATGGGTGAGGAAATAATTTGTAACACAAAGTGTGTGTATTTCTCTCTAGAAAACACACACATCTTTCCCTCTCTAGCTTTTTCTCTCAATCTAATAAATATGGCTTTCTACTTATTCTTTCCTTCCTGACCTCTGGATCATTGTTTGTTAGTATATATTATATGTTAACAGAAGGATTCTAAAATACTTGTGGGATAAGTATTCGAGTTTGACAAAGAGTCAAACTCCCATTTAGATATTTTGGTCTACCGAAAGAAACAAACAACCCTTAGGGTTTGTTGTTTGGTCTTTTTTGGTTTATTACCATCTAATGTTTATTCTGGATAAATATTAGACTACGGGTAATTACCGTTTAAACCTTATAGCTGACCATTAAGGACATTGCTTGCCATAACTGACCATCAAGGTTGGTAGATAGAACTACTAGATATTGACAATGCCTTCTTACACGGGGATTTACATGATGAAGTATGCAAGATAGTTCCACAAGGTTACACTCAGAAGCTACCACTAAACAAACTCAGAAAACTCACCAAATCCCTTATGGTCTCAAACTAGATAACATATAATGGTTTGAGAAACTACCACCTTTCTACTTCATCTTAGTTTTAAGTAAAGCTATGTTGATACATCTGTATTCACAATCATGGATAAAGGAACTCTCACCTCTCTACATGTCTATATAGATGACATGCTACTAGTGAGTGAGGATACTTCCTTCATCGCCCTCTTGAACAACATCTCCACACTAAATTCAACATTAAAGACTTTGGACCTCTTCACTACTATCCAAGCATAGAGTTCCTTATAAATTCTTTAAGCCTTGCAATGACTCCGAGAAAATATGCATTGGAACACCTAGATTGTGCTGATTTCCTAAATACCAAACTTATTGCTATACAGTTAGATCTATTCCTCAAATCCAATAACATAGATGGTCATCTTCTTCCTAATTCATCTACTTATAGAATTTTGGTTGGAAATTTGCTTGATCTCACAATAACCATGCCCGACTTATCATTTTCCGCCCAAGTCTTAAGCCAATACTCTCATAGTTCAAGATCTTATCATTATAATGCACTTGTTAGAGTACTTATATACATGCATTAAATTTTGTCCATGTTGAGGCTTACTCTTTCGTGCCAATAATACTCTATAACTGACATCATACTGTGATAATGACTAGGAAATTTGTGCAACTTCTAGAAGATAAGTTTTAGAGTATGCAATATTTCTTGGTTACAACCTCATCTCTTGGCAATCTAAGAAGCAAACAGTGGTATTAAGTTCCTCCATATAAGCTGAATACTAAGCCTTATCATTGAATAGTACTTGTGAAATATCATGGTTGAAATGCCTTCTCTTGGATCTTCATGTTAGAGTTTAAACACCCCCACTAGTGATGTGTGATAATGCGTCAACAGTAGCCCTAGCAAACAATCATATTCATCATGCAAGAACTATACATATTGAGATTAATTGCCACTTTATAAGGAACAAAATCAAACATGGACAAATTTTACCGTGCTTTATTCCTACTAAACCACAAATTGCACACATCCTAACAAATGGTCTCAACAGGGTTCTACATATCAATTGCTTATCCAAGTTAGGAATTTGTGATCCCTTCATAATGCCAACTTGTGAAGGGGATAAAATGAATGCATCAACAATACCAGAAAATATCCCAAACACACCTTTTTGTTGATTTACAACCAAACAACTCAAGTCCAAAGTCTACACATAAATTCAGCTCGTCCTAAAATGAAGATACTTTTCAATGCATGTCATGGGCAATGTAATACTATAGGTGATTATGCATCTAAATATCATATAATTAAATATAAACGTAATAGACAAATCACCTATAACCATATCCATATAGTCATATGATTAATCAAAAGACTGCACAATAAAAGTATATGTTTGTAGCATGATTCGGTAGTCTCAAATGGAGACCTTCTACATGACTCGATATGATATATAGAAACCCAAGTGATCAAAGGAGATCACCTCTATGTAGAAAAACACTACACATCAATGTATACCACGTAGATGCTAGTCTTTATAACCCTTACAGCGTAACTCTTGCACTATCCTAAATGCGAGATATTGATCAAAGAAATAAAACCACCATGGAAACTATTTCTTTTTGCCCTATATCTCTAGATCAGAAGCAAGAAAAGAATTTTTTTTATTATCCCATTCATCTTTATTTCAATCATACCATAACCCTTTTTAGTTTAAAAAGTGAAATGGGTTTTTTCTAAGTTTTTTTTCTTTTACTTCTTTAGGGCTGGTCTAGTAGACAGCAAATGGGCTTTCCCATTTTATTAGTGTCCAATCCCAAAATAAGTACTAGCTTGGCATTAGATACCCCTTTATTGATCCGATGTTACAAGGTTATAGATATATCTTTATCTATATATATATATAATATATATATATATATATATATTATATATAATTTATATATATATATATATATGTATATCGTAAATACAATAAATACGATAAATTAAATGGTACCTCTGTGTATATGTGTGTAATGTGTGTAACCCCATAGGCTCACATGTGTCTAGCCGTATAATTATTTATTATGACATTAGCATACTCCAACAGCTCTCACTAGCGCACATCATAATAATCAAGTAATAATACAAGCAAAGGTTAGCGTCTAGCAACACGCCAATGCCTCTAGAAACATATGAGGAAAGTTTTTTAAACATCTCACTTAAATGGATTAGCCTTTGTTACATATACTTTGTTGAATGTTAGACATGGATCATAAGTCATTCTAATGTTTAACGATTCTGTTTCTCAATATAGATTTTGAACTAGATTACCAAATTAATCAAGTATCATCTTAATTACATTTGGGTGCGGCCACACATACATTTGTCCAATTAATCGAGAGGGACAATAGTATCTAACTCCAAAGCATGTGGAGGAACAAATCTTATTTTGACTACACGTGTCCGTCACTTGCTTCACATCGCTCCTAAAGATGGTTTTTATAACAGCCTTATTCAGGTCAACATTTAACCATATCAAAGATTGACATTCCACATACAAAAAACCTACTTGCATCTTAAGTCTAAGGATGAGAGACATAACCACTTGTGTGATTCACTATTGATACCGATCCATGTAGTGAATTCTCATAGGTTGGGTTAGTTCGATGTTTATCCAATGAACAACATATGAGTTTGGCGACATCATCAATTAATATTCATCCTAGATGATATGACCAAAACACTTATATTTGTTTCAATTTGATGATACTCCCGTATCGTCAACTGACAATGGACAATTTAGAATAAATAAATTATTCACGGATTTAAACATGCAAATACAAAACACGATTTTATAAATGAAGATGATCATACCAGGTATATCAATTCATTGCTTAATACAACTGCTTAACGTTCTATTAATCAAATACTAAAAACAGATATACATGAGACTACAAGCAGGCCAGAGTTCAATATTCCTAGCATGATAAACATGTTTGGTACAAGACATTGACTTTGTAAAAAGTACCAACTAAGTTGTCATCTGAGTGAACTTTGAGAATACTTGTTTCAAAACTCACAAGAAGTGAAGGTTTTGAATTATACGAGGATTGTCATTTTGTATATGTGCGTTCAAGTTTTAATAAAATAATACTAGAATCTCCATAATATATTACATAGGTTGTTTGAAGCAAGCAAAACACCTATTTAAGACAGTCTTCTGGGTAGCTTCCCAAACTGTAAAGTATTCTTATTATTTAATGAATAGTGCAACAATGCTTTCAATCAAGCACATCTAGTCACTAGTATTATCATTTAAGATGAAATCCTGTTATGACTAAGATTGGGCATCATCTCAATCAAAATAAGCATTAGTGTCTCAACACTAATCTCCTTATCAAAAATCCATAAACAATGAACATGTCTTTAGTCCTTTGCAAGCCTTTTAGAATCTTCCTTCAATAGTAGTCTAATGACTTTCACTTAGTTACTATGGTTGTAGGTTCATCTTGCATTCATGTAAGTGTTACAATTAGTCTAATACATATCATGACATGCTTAATGAAACCTTTAACTAAACTAAATGTTTTCATGCATGTGTTTAATCTCATCAGGTGAGATAGAACTTTGAGTCTTGCTCAATGATGTGTCATATTATGTTAGACTTATTAATCGCGTATGTCTTATCTTAATAATCATATGCTCTAAGGTTGTATATTTTATTTCTTATATTTCTCGATAGTAATATTATTCCAAACTAAGCATTAAAATCTATATTAGGTAAATATGTTGACACATATGAGATATAAGAAATACAAAACATAATGTTCTGACTGGCTGTAAGGTGTACTCAAGAGTTATATTTGTTTCAATCAAAATCAAATTATTGATTTAAACTTAAGATTTCAGCTCCTAGATGCATGCTATAATCCACACTTGGATTTTTGTAGCTTGCATATTTTCTAAAGATAATTTTGATTCATAAACCCTTTTAATAACTCAACGTCCTCGCAAAGGTAATCATTTAAGAAGGATTTTTTACATCCAATTGCCATATTTCATATTTGTGAAATCAAGTATGGTAATTAATATCTTTATTCCCCTAATGCTCGCAAAGAAAAGAAGCTTTAATCATAGTCAATCGCTTGAGTATAAGTAAAACCCTTACGATAAGGGGTGCATTTAAATGCGTGTACATTTTTGTCCATATTAGACTTCTCCTAGAATAACCAATTTTAACCTTTTAGTCTTATCGATTTGTAAAAGATCAATCAAATTCCAAAAATGATTTTCTTTCACGGACTATATCTCAAAATTCATTATGTCGTTAGCTAGTGCAGTCAGAAGGATGTGTAAGAAGAGACTTTCTCCAAAAACAGATGTTCCCACTTGCTTCTTAGAATAGGACGCTTTTTCCAAATACGCAGCATGTCAAGCAACAATAAAATTGTTCTCGTTTGGGATGTATAAAATATGATGATAGTTCTTGACTTTAGCTTGCTAATAATGCCTAACGTGATCTCAACAAATTCAGAACTCCAGTTAAGACTTAATGGGAGTCTTCCCATTCCATAACCTGATGGTGTCTTAGTTACCTTCTTAGTTGGAACCACTGAGTAAACACCTGGCTCAATAAATTTTGTTAACCTTGATAAGATTATAGGTAGGGTAGTAAAAGTTATCAAAATCAAACAATACCAACAGAGTTTGATTTTACACAGTAGACATACCATAACGATGTGGTATTTTATGAGTAATGAAATTAAGAGACAATGCCACAATCCCTTAAATAACCTAATACCCTGTAGCTTATATACTTGCCAATTTGGCCAAATAGAATGGCGTTAGCAGTATTTTCAAGTTAATTACATACTTCTTATTGATGTCTTTACAAGAAGACACAATCATATTGTCTAAACCATTTAGTGAATATGAGGAAGTAGTTATTCATTATTTCTTGACACTAGTTCTAAGTAAGGCGACATACATCAAGGTGTATAAGTCCTAATAGAATATTAGCTTTCTGACCATGCGGTTAAGAAAAAATATTAGTCATATTGTTATGTGTTATACCTTGCATACGAATAAGATTTCTCCCACTTGTGCATGGCACAATGATAGAATTTAAAACTACCTTTGTTGTATATATAAATTATAATAAATATAATAAATATAATAAATATATAAGAATAATTTCAAGATTATAATTCAATTATAGTACGGTAAGTATTCCGAGAGATTCAAATCAATTCCTTTTATCCAAAGGAATATCAAAAATCCCCCAGGTCGTTATCCCAACGAGGTGCGAATTGAAAAAAGAAGACGTTTGTGATCGCGTAATTTGAATGGTTCAAGATTTTTAGAGTTGGTTTTTTAATTTCTACGATTAAAATGCAAAAACGATTAAAGAAAGCCTAAAAACGAAAGCTAAAAATAAATTTAACCTAAAAACGAGAACCGGGATCGAACCCCGTTCTTTAAAAACTTAAATTTTGCAAAATTAACCCTAAGAAAGCAAAATTAATTTTCCTAAGTGCAAAATGATAAAAGAAAATTTTGAAAAAAAAGAATTATATTTTTTTGACTTTTTAATAATTTATTACGAATTAAAAACTGTTTTGAAAAGAAAAATTAATAAAAAATACTAAACAATTTTAGAAAAATCTGAAAAAATACTGAAAAGTGCTTTAATGAATGTTGGATGCAAGAAAAAGAAAAGGGTTGAAAAATGGCTTATAAATAAGCCAAAAATAAGTATTAAAGCTTATAAGCTAAACTGCCAACACCCCTTTATATTCTAAATGATGCAAACATGTAATGAAAAAGTCCCAAGGGCGTGTTAGTAGTAGAGAGTGTGTGTGAGGCTTAGTGTGTTAAAGGGGAAGGTCCAGGGTTCGAATCCTGGGCCTCTTTTTTGGAAAAAGATTTTTTTTTCTCTTTTTTTTTAAACTTATAAAACATGCAAAAATAAGCAAGTTTAAAAAAAGTAATTTTTTAGAAACTCAAAAATAAGAAGAAAAATAAGCAAAAGAAACTGGACATAATTGCTTTTTTATACACTAAGGGCTAAAGGCTAAATCTGCTAGGCTACTTTTAAGGCAAAATAAGCTAGTTAAAAGTAAAATAAGCAAAGACAGAGGAGCTAAACTACCTAATAAGCAAATGCAAACACAAATAAGCCAAGGAGAGACAAGCAGATAAGCTATAAGCATAAATTAGCAAAACCACAGCCTAGGGATACTTCTTTGGGCTTATTTTTAAGCCACTTAGAAGGGGGCGTAAGGCTGAAAAGGCTATACCAGCTTGAAGATAGACCTAATGGCTACAGGAATCAGCAAAAAGATTAAGGATTTAAAGAGAAATAAGCCAAAAAAAAGGTGAATGAAAAGTAGCTGTCACACATCAGCATATGCTGATGTGGTCTTTTTTAAGAAAAAAGGGTGCTCTTGCAGCCCACAACTAAGCTAAGAAAATGAGCTCAAAATGGAAAGTTAAGTAAAAACAGATTTAGATTAGCAAGAAAAAGAGCATAAGCTCAAAATTTTAAAGGCTAAAAACAACTTTAAGTAACTGAAAAATTGAATTGAAAAAGGGAATTTTAAACAAAGAAAGACACTTTATCAAAATGGACAGAATTTAAGATCACACAAAGTAAACTTAAAGCACTAATACACCACTGCATTGGGACATGAAAATGACACAAAATCAAGTTTTTTAAAAGCTAGTTTAAAAAGCCAAATCCAATAAGCATTTAGGGATTGTTTTGTCAAAAACAGTTTTAATACTTACTTAAAGAAAACTTTAAAAACAACTTTGAGACATTGAAATCTTGAAAACAGACTCAAAACTACTTCAAAAAGGTTTGTACAAGTATGCAAGATGACCCAACTCGTTTTAATACCAGTTTGACCCACTTTACCCAGTGTCCCAAACACCCCTTTAACTATCAAAAGGGTATTTTCCAAAGAGATTAAGAAAGATTTGAGCAAGATTTTTGAAAAACAAATGATAACAAAGATTGGTTAAGCAAAAATAATCAAAAAGCACAAAGCAATAAGCACTTAAATAGACAGAATAAGCAATAAGCAGTTTCAAGCAAATCTAAGCAGTTTTCAAGTACAACTTAAACATAAGACATATAAGCAACAAAGACAGATAAATAAGTATACAATGGCATAAATAAGCAGGATAAGCAAAAATAAACACTAAATAAGCTGAGCTACAGTAGAATAAGCAAAAATGGAAAAGTAGAAAAACTTACAAGGGTCCGTAGCTTATGGCTATGAAATAAGCTTTTTAAAGCTTAAAAACCAACCCTAATGCTACCCATGAAGCTCTAAACCAAGGCCACCCCTTATAAACCTTGCTCCTTTTGATTTGACAGATTCTTGATATTTTTGGATTTTTAAGTTTTTTGACAGAAAATGAAAATGAGCTTTTATATGAGCTTCTAATCACTTAAAAGCTTATATAAGAGCTTAAACTAGGTATTTAAAAGACAAGAAGCTTAAAATACAAGTATTTAAGAAAAGCTTTAAAATTGTATAAAATTAATTTGCAAGTATTAAAAGACAGAAATTAAAATGAAAAGATAATTTAAATGACAATGTATTAAAATGACAATATTAAAATGGTACACATTAAGGTTTACAAGCTTTTGCCTTCTAAACACAAAAATTTGACAAGAGTAAAATAAGCTAACTAGCCTACTATTTATACTAAGTCTTGAGTCCTCTTGGTGTGTTTCTTCACTGAGTACTTCAAGGAGTGTTTTTGTTGTGTAAGAGAGATCAAAAACCAATCTTAGCCATCCAATTGCCTTTGTGCCCAAGTAAAATGATCCTGTCCATTGATGTTTTATCTTTTTCACGAACCAATGGTGTTGAGGGGGATTGCCAAGGTGTCATGGGATGGGGATGGAAGTGATAGTGATGGTTTTGGCTGGAAGTGAATAGTAAACAAGGTGGGGGGGGGACAGGGGATATAGACAGTGGATTTGGGCGGGAAATTTTGTTTATAAGGACGCAGGGTGTTAGTTTAGGAGATAGATATATTTGGTCCTCCATCTTGTATAATTTGATTACATCACAAGTCCTTGTGGTGTTATACTTTTGGTGGTTAGGCAAATTCAGTCCCCTAATGTGTATTGTTTCATTGCAATGATGGTCCTTATGACTAATTAAAGTTACGGTTAAATGCTTTTGATAGGTTAACGGGGTTTAATGACTTGGGCCTTTTGGATTTTACTTTGGGCCAGTTGTAATAAAAGGAATTTTGGGCCTATTGGTCTTCATAATGTATAAATGGGTTGACCTGGCTGATTAGATGGGTACGGGTGGGCCCATTTATCATTTCTTCTATTTTGGCTTTGATTGACCTTTGACTTTTGTCGAGGTTGACTTTGACTTTGAATTGGTTGACTTTTTGGGTTTGATTTGCCTTTGTCTTTTCACGCTTTTCCATTCCGTGCTCGGTTTTGTCGTTTTTGCTTGATTTTTCGTCCTTTTCTTGGATATCCGTTTCCTGCACAATATAAATGAAAATATATAAATACAATGTATTTATGGTACGTTTTTGTTCATTTCAGTCTGATTTTAAAGGTCAAAGGTATGTGTAATTAAGCACATACCAAAATCCCACATACTAAACTATTGTGTGTCCTCACGCAATGCTATAAGTAAGCACTTAGAAAACTAAGAATTTCAATCCCCCTCGACTAATAACCTCGAAAAGTAGCTAAGTGTTCGTCAAGGAGAATGAAAGAATCAAAAGTTTTGAAAAGCCCCGTTTTTACTATTTTTTAAATATACACTTATTCCTACACATATTTTTGTATTTTTGTTTTTTTGTACTTTTCATATTAAGCAACTAACTAGAACGTTTGACTTTTGTTATTTTTATAACTTTTAAGGATCATAAAACAAGATGCATTTCAATCTTAAAATGCCCCTAAAAAGGATAAATTCATCGTCCTCGACTTTTCACTTATTTCAAACCAAGCTTAAAACGAAATCATCGTTAAATATAAGTTAAGATGCTAACACTACTCATATTTGCAACTTGTGAACTTTTCACTCCCGATAATTATTATATATTAGGTGAATGTGCCATTTCGAATTTCAACCATGGATCAACGTTTTGCAAAATTCCATGCTTCACGTTCCACCCGAGAATAATGAGTTTGAAGGCGAGATCATCCCATGTAGCGACTTTCATCTCGGCACATCCCAACCTTGCGGCTAAGTGACCAGGCTTTTGACACCCCACAGAGACTAGTATCGGGACTCACGGACCTTCGGTTTCAAAGACTCTTAGGTTTCCCGTATATACATAGCTTATTTAGAAAAACTTAAAATAAAATAGTCTTAGTTCAAAAGCATATTTAAATTTAAGAAAAAGAGATTTTCTCTATATTTATTAATTCACATTTACTACACTTAATATCATTATTCATTCTTAAAGAAATCCTCGACCTTTTAGAAGGCTGCAACATCGGTTGTGAGACGGCAAGATGCAGCAAGCTTTTATCAGTCTTGGATTATTATTCTTACTATGGGCTTTCTTTAGAAGGTTGCAACATCGGTTGTGAGCCGGCAAGATACAGCAAACTTTTATCAGCCACAGTTTATAATTATTACTCATTTTTTCTTTTTCTTTTTCTTTTTTTACCACGATATAGGGAAAGTTTTGTTTTAGAAAAGTTAAGTATAAATTTGAACTAAAATTATTGATATCGACTATACTTCCAAAATTATTGATTTAAGTTTAATTTTCAAAAAAAGCACGTATTATTAGCCCGGTTAGAAGCTTATGCGAGAAAAAGTCACAAATTACACATATGAGCTTGTAAGATTTCCAAATAATCCTTGTTTAGCATCTAACTCGCACTTGACTCTATCATTTTTCGTTCTTCGCGAAGATCCGCGAACACTTAGTCTAAAAGTTAAGGAACAAGCTAGAGCTCAACACGCTTGATCGAGTCAAAATTTATTCTTATTCTACCCAGTAGGAAAGTCAAAATTGTGACAAAACACTTATTTTATTTTTGAAAATTTTTAAATTTTTTCATTTTTTTGAAATTTTAGTGGTAAAAATAGGATTACGCGAAAACAACGACTGTAGGCACAATCAAATCGATAGATCCCCCCCATACTAGAATTAAACATTGTCATCAATGTTTTAAGAAGGGTCTCTACGTAAATCCTAAGCCATTTATTAAGTGTGCTTAAAGAAAAATGTTAGTCGATAAGATTTGGATATCGGATTCCCAAATGAAGCTGAGGATGTGAAGCTCTTGTGATCGAAGGACAAAACCGCGAGCACGAGAGGCTTCAAAAATCCGAACAATCCTGGACATAAAACACAAAATACAAAACACAGAAAAGGAAAAAGGCGAGCCTCCTCACAAAAACAAAAAACACTTATTCATTACTACATAACTACCATACTGCTACTACCGTAATATAGGATAAGCATGGGTTGCCACCCACGAAGCGCTTGTTTCAGGTCACTTAGCTTGACCCAATCCCCCTATACTTGAGCTTGTCAAGGGGGATAGAAATGGAGACACGGAACGTCCAATACACGGATGTCCTCTCCATAAGAGCAAGAAAAAATCTCCATCGGGCTGTTAAAAATTTTAATAACTTTAAAAGATTTAGTGCCCTGATGAGATAATTTCAGGAGAAGAGAAGTATGAACTCTTTTAGAAGTTAGAATCTCGGGGTTGAAAACTTTTTCCTCATTTTTGGACGAAAACGAGAGTAAAGCTCCGATCCCGGGAACTTCTTTGTGGAAAGGAAGTTCATAAAGAGGAGGATTAAAATCCTCAAGAATTAAAGAAGCATTAGTGGTCTTCTTTACATTCTTTTCCGGTGTTGCAAGATTGATGACTTCAAAGAGGTTTTCATGAATGAGTATACCTGGATTAAATACCTTGTCCTCGTTGTTGGTCGAAGGCAAAGCATCAACCTCAGAAAAATCCTTATAGAAAACCGAGTCATACTCAGGAAAAGGAAGGAAATCACTTGATCTAGGAAGATTAAGTTCATCAATCAAGATTTTAGAATCTTTGATTTTCTCTTCATTGGAGTAAAAAGGATCATCATAAGTATCATCATTATCAGGCTCAATATCAAAAAGTTCATCATCATAATCATCCCATAATGGTGGGGATGAGTAATCAAGAGCATGTTCATCAGTGAACATCTCAAAAATGGTATCAACAAGATTGTTATCAGAAGAATTTTTATCAAACGAATCTTCGAGAATAGAATCCATTTCCTTGATAGGAACATGGTTAAGCAAATACTCTAATTCTTGAAGATCAGATTTGACATCAAAGGGAAGATCATCATTTCCCGGTGGAAATGTGATATGAGAGAGTTCATCGGCGAACTCCTCAAGAAAATAGTCGCTAGTCTCAGAAATCAAGAGACTAGGTGAAGAAGAAGTGGTACTGCCACTTAAAGAATTATGAAAAGGAGGGAGATGAGATGAAGGATTACTATTTCTAAGGTGGAAATGAATTACTTGCGAGATAAGCTTCAAATTCTTCCCAAATTAAATCACTTTCTTCGATGGAAGTAAGTGTGGAGGAAGAAGAAGAAGACTTGGTCTTGGGTTTCGAAATCAGAGTGAGATTGCCACTTAATGGATTATCATGATATGGAGGATATCTTTGGTTTTATCAAGATTTAGCAAGTTCTTAATAATGTCTTCCTCCGAATCAAAGATATCATCATTAACTTCGGGTGAAGTTAAGTCGGGATAAGAAGTGAGAGAAGAAGTAGGATTGCCACTTGGATGATTTGTTGCAAACAAGTATTTAAGAATTTCCTCATGTGAAACATTGTAGACATCAATCATGTTGATTGATTCTTGATGAGGTTCGTTTGAATAGCTTGAAGTGTCATGTCTCATATTTAATATTAGTCTTTCATTACCTTCACGGAGAATTATTTCTTCCCCATGAACGTCAATCAAAGCACGAGCGGTCCGTAAGAAAGTTCTTCCCAAGATGAGGGGACACGAGGATCGCTCTCATAATCAACAATGACAAAATCAGCTAGGAATGTGAACTTTCCAACCGGAACGAAGATATCTCTTGCAATTCCGACCGGAGTGCAAATCTCACGATTAGCAAGTTCAAGAGTCATTTGGGTAGAAATAAGCTCAGGTAATCCTAACTTTTTCCACACCGAGAGTGGATCAAGTTGATGCTAGCACCTAGATCGGCTAGGGCTTTACACTTGAGCTTACTAAAACCATACAGAATGAGAAATTTCCCAGGGTCACCTAGCTTTTTGGGTAGCTTCTTTAGGATAACCGTTGAGCAATTTTCATTAAAAGGTATGTTTGCCAATTCAATAAGTTTCTCCTTGTTGTAAAGGAGAGACTTAAGCATTTTTTTTGTATTTCGGGATTAGAATCAAAGCATCAGCAAGAGAGATATTGATGTGAAGTTGTTTAAAAATGTGTCAAAATTTGTGGATTTGGACTTCATCTTTTTCTTTTTTTTCCTGGTTCATTCTAGAGGGATAAGGGATATGAGGATAACGAGGATCCCTTTGGTAAATCACAAAGCTTCTTTGAGAAGGAGGTTTAGCTTTTTGGATGAGAGAAGGTGGGACCTTAATGGTATACTCACCATGTTTCGGGTCTGTTAAAGTCTCCTCTACACGTTCATCCTCCTCTGGATTAATGAATGGAGGAGGCATTGAAATGGTAGGTCCATCAAGAACAAGACCACTTCGAGTGGTAATGGCTTTTAATTCACCCTTCGGGTTAGCAACGGTGTTGCTAGGGAGAGATCCCGTACCCGAAGTAGAAGCGATGTTCATTTGGAAAAAGCTAGCCATCATGCTCTTAAGCTCGTTAATTTGATTTGACATTGAAGCTTGAATCGAATTTTGCATTTCATTCCTTAACTCATTTTTCACATTGTTAATTTGAGCTTGCATGGCTTTCATATTAACATCATTCATTTTCTTAATTTTCTCCAATTCACTTAAAGGAACACTTTGATTTTGTTGAATTGGAGCTTGATAATTTGCATTTTGATTGAAATTGTTTCCTCGGTTATATCCTTGAGGTTGGCTAAAATGGTTTTGATTATTTTGCCCATTTTGTTGAACAAAACCCGATGGTCTTGTTTGATTAACCACACCTGGAGGACGATAACCGGCATTACCCTGATTGTAGTTACCCGCGGCTGCTGCAACGTATCCTTGAATATTATCCTGATATTCTGGGAAAGTGTTGCCATCGGCGGCGAGACACTGATAATAAGGATGAGCACCACCGCAAGTAACGCAAATCTCCTCGACAGCCTTTACGGAAGCTGGAGGTGGGGTAGCTTGAAATTGTTTTAGAATAGCCGTCATAGCGGTAGTCACAACACTCGTCTGCTGATTTACTGCATGAGTAAGTTTGGCTATATCGGAAGAAGAAGAATTACCATCACTTGATTTCACTTGAGAAACAACCGATTTGTTTCATGAATTGCGGACCTTGGATTTGTTTTCGATAATCGTCAACACATCTTGAGTACTTCTTTCCAAGAGATTGCCACCGGCGGCAGAATTCAAGGAATCTTGGTCGGCCGGGTTCAAGGCATTGTAGAAAGTATCAAGTTGGTGCAATTCGGTGAAACCATGATGAGGACAAGCACGAAGGAGATCTTTGTATCGGTCCCATGCCTCATGAAACGATTCATCAAACCGTTGTTGAAAATTAGAAATTTCATTTCGAAGGTTTGTCGTTCTTGAGGGGGGAAAGAATTCGTTGATGAATTTGGACACAAGATCTTCCCAAGTGAGAATAGAACGAGGGGGTTCTTTTTCAAGCCAACGACGGGCTGCCCCCGCAAGAGAGAAAGGAAAAAGCATAAGCTTAATCGTTGAGTTTGGCACATCCTTGTATTTGATTGTGGAAGTTATTTTGTTAAACCAACGGATGTGGTCATGAGGATTGTCTTTCTCAAGTCTGAAGAATTGGTCTGAAGTCATCATATTAATGAGATTATGCTTGAGCTCGAAATGCTCGGCAAGAATTGGTGGAACCATGATTGCCTCTGTATAACCCTCGGTGGGTGCACGGAGCAATTCTGCCATAGTACGTTGATCAGCCATTGTAACTACGGGTGATTCTTCAAGAGCGAACGGTTCGACTCTTTGATTAGAACGTCTACGATTACGACGTTTCGGGTTTGATGTGGTTGGATTAGAAGAAGAATTACCAATGAGATTAGAAGAAGAGCGAGTGTGCATGCACTAAAAAGATTAAAAAGAAAAATATTTTTGGTTTTTCAATTTATTTCACAATTTATATTAATGGACAAAACGAGATCGAATAACTTAAACCAATAATCGACAAGCTTCACGAAAGCTCTTTAAAAGAAAAACGCAAAAAGGAGCAGAGGAGTAGGAAAGCGTAAAGCTATTAAAAACCTTTCTCCTTTAGGGTCGTAGTTCCTCGGAACAACCCTCCTTATACCCCTCTTAGAGTTTGTTAAACTTTTAAAGGTGAGCCGTACGTCGCAAGTGACACAAAGGCATGTTTTGAATCTTTTGTTCGGGAACTTATTAAGATAATGCTCAAGATGCAAGCATTATATTGATGATGGATTTTATTTCTTGATTAAGGACAATTTTTTAAGTTTTTGATTTTTTTTCTTGATTTTATCTTATACTAATACTAATAAAAGATAATGAAAACTATTTTTGTATTTTTGTATTTTTATAAATAAAAGAAAATATTCACAAACGGGAATGATAACTTCACGAGGGAAGGGTCTTCAAAAACTAATCTTCAAACGAAACGATAATCGCACAGACCTCCCTGGTAGCGGCGCCAAAATTGATAACCTTTTGAACTACCCTTTTTGTATATATAAAATTATAATAAATAGAATAAATATATAAGGATAATTTCAAGATTATAATTCAATTATAGTACGGTAAGTATTCTGAGAGATTCAAATCAATTCCTTTTATCCAAAGGAAAATCAAAAATCCCCCGGGTCGTTCTCCCAACGAGGTGCGAATTGAAAATAGAAGATGTTTATGATCGCGTAATTTGAATGGTTCAAGATTTTCGGAGTTGGTTTTTTAATTTCTACGATTAAAATGCAAAAACGATTAAAGAAAGCCTAAAAATGAAAGCTAAAAATGAATTTAACCTAAAAATGAGAACCGGGATCGAACCACGTTCTTTAAAAACTCAAATTTCGCAAAATTAACCCTACGAAAGCAAAATTAATTTTCCTAAGTGCAAAATGATAAAAGAAAATTTAGAAAAAAAAGAATTATATTTTTTTAACTTTTTAATAATTTATTATGAATTAAAAATTGTTTTGAAAAGAAAAATTAATAAAAAATACAAACCAATTTTAGAAAAATCTGAAAAAATACTGAAAAGTGCTTTAATGAATGCTGGATGCAAGAAAAATAAAAGGGTTGAAAAACGGCTTATAAATAAGCTATTAAAGCTTATAAGATAAACTGCCAACACCCCTTTATATTCTAAATGATGCAACATGTAATGAAAACGTCCTAAGGGCGTGTTGGCAGTAGAGAGTGTGTGTGAGGCTTAATGTGTTAAAGGGGGAGGTCCAGGGTTCGAATCCTGGGCATCTTTTTTGAAAAAAGATTTTTTTTCTCTTTTTTTTAAAACTTTTAAAACATGGAAAAACAAGCAAATTTAAAAAAAGCAATTTTTTAGAAACTCAAAAAATAAGCAGAAAAATAAGCAAAAGAAACTGGACAGAATAGCTTTTTTATATACTAAGGGCTAAAGGCTAAATCTGCTAGGCTACTTTTAAGGCAAAATAAGCTAGTTAAAAGTAAAATAAGCAAAGACAGGAGAGCAAAACTACCTAATAAGCAAATGCAAACACAAATAAGCCAAGGAGAGACAAGCAGATAAGCTAGATAAGCAAATTAGCTAAAAGCACAAACTAGCAAAACCACAGCCTAGGGACACTTCTTTGGGCTTATTTTTAAGCCACTTAGAAGGGGACTTAAGGCTGAAAAGGCTATACCAGCTTGAAGATAGACCTAATGGCTACAGGAATCAGCAAAAAGATTTAAGGATTTAAAGACAAATAAGCCAAAAAAAAGGTTAATGAAAAGTTGTTGTCATATATCAGCATATGCTAATGTGGTCTTTTTTAAGAAAAAGGGGGCTCTTGCAGCCCACAACTAAGCTAAGAACACTGGAGTGAAAATGGGAAAGTTAAGTGAAATCGATTAGATTAGCAGTGAAAGAGCTTAAGCTCAAAATTTTAAAGGCTAAAAACAACTTTAAGTAACTGAAAAATTGAATTGAAAAAGGGAATTTTTAACTAAGAAGGACACTTTATCAAAATGGACAGAATTTAAGATCACACAAAGTAAACTTAAAGCACTAATACACTACTGCATTGGGACATGAAAATGACACAAAATCAAGTTTTTTTAAAAGCTAGTTTAAAAAGCCAAATCCAATAAGCATTTAGGGACTGTTTTGTCAAAACAGTTTTGATAAAAGAAAACTTTAAAAACAACTTTGAGACATTGAAATCTTGAAAACAGACTCAAAACTACTTCAAAAAGGTTTGTATAAGTATGCAAGATGACCCAACTGGTTTTTATACCAGTTTGACCCACTTTACCCATTGTCCCAAACACCCCCTTAACTATCAAAAGGGTCTTTTTTAAAGAGATTAAGAAATAGTTAAACAAGATTTTTGAAAAACAGATGAGAACAAAGATTGGTTAAGCAAAAATAATCAAAAAGCACAAAGCAATAAGCACTTAAATAGACAGAATAAGCAATAAGCAGTTTCAAGCAAATCTAGGCAGTTTTCAAGTAAAACTTAAACATAAGACATATAAGCAACAAAGACAGATAAATAAGCATACAATGGCATAAATAAGCAGGATAAGCAAAAATAAACACTAAATAAGCTGAGCTACAGTAGAATAAGCAAAAATGGAAAAGTAGAAAAACTTACAAGGGTCCTTAGCTTATGGCTATGAAATAAGCTTTTCAAAGCTTAAAAACCAACCCTAATGCTTCCCATGAAGCTCTAAACCAAGGCCATCCCTTATAAACCTTGCTCCTTTTGATTTGACAGATTCTTGATATTTTTGGATTTTTGAGTTTTTTGACAGAAAATGAAAATGAGCTTTTATATGAGCTTCTAATCACTTAAAAGCTTATATAAGAGCTTAAACTAGGTATTTAAAAGACAAGAAGCTTAAATAACAAGTATTTAAGAAAGCTTTAAAATTGCATAAAATTAATTTGCAAGTATTAAAAGCGAAAAATTAAAATGAAAAGATAATTTAAATGACAATGTATTAAAATGACAGTATTAAAATGGTACACATTAAGGTTTACAAGCTTTTGCCTTCTAAACACAAAAATTTGACAAGAGTAAAATAAGCTAACTAGCCTACTATTTATACTAAGTCTTGAGTCCTCTTGGTGTGTTTCTTCACTGAGTACTTCAAGGAGTGTTTTTGTTGTGTAAGAGAGATCAAAACCCAATCTTAGCCATCCAATTGCCTTTGTGCCCAAGTAAAATGATCCTGTCCGTTGATGTTTTGTCTTTTCCACCAACCAATGGTGTTGAGGGGGATCACCAAGGTGTCATGGGGTGGGGATGGATGGGATAGTGATGGTTTTGGCTGGAAGTGAACAATAAAGGAGGTGGGGAAGGGGGACAGGGGAGATAGACAATGGATTTAGGCGGGAAATTTTGTTTATAAGGGTGCAGGGTGTTAGTTTAGGAGATAGACAGATTTGGTCCTCCATCTTGTATACTTTGATTAAATCACAAGTCCTTGTGGTGTTATACTTTTGGTGGTTAGGCAAATTCAGTCCCCCAATGTGTATTCTTTCATTGCAATGATGGTCCTTATGACTAATTAAAGTTAGGGTTAAAGGCTTTTGATAGGTTAACGGGGTTTAATGACTTGGGCCTTTTGGATTTTACTTTAGGCCATTTGTAATAAAAGGAATTTTGGGCCCATTGGTCTTCATAATGTATAAATGGGTTGACCCAGCCCATTAGATGGGTACGGGTGGGCCCATTTATCATTTCTTCGATTTCGGCTTTGACTTGACCTTTGACTTTTGTTGGGGTTGACTTTGACTTTTCCTTGGTTGAGTTTTTGACTTTGTCTTTTCACGCTTTTCCATTCCGTGCGCGGTTTTGTCATTTTTGCTTGATTTTTCATCCTTTTCTTGGATATCTATTTCCTGCACAATATAAATGAAAACATACAAATACAATGTATTTATGTACGTTTTTGGTCATTTCAGTCCGATTTTAAAGGTCAAAGGTATGTGTAATTAAGCACATACCACACAACATCAAGCATATACACAAACAAATAAGCATATAATAAATCAAGTTACGATCCTGAGACCTGTGGGTTATGAGCCCACCTCGATTTCGTTTGTTTGTATGAATAATATGAAAATGTCACATATATTATATGATTGAAGTCAAACTCAAATCATATTTGCATTACAAGTATATATAGAACTTTATCATTGAATAAGAAATCGTGCATAAATATTGTATAGATAACATTCAGGCAGCGACACCAAAAAAGCGACAAGTTATCTATAGAATAATATGCAATGATTTTTATAATACTATAATGCTTCATATGTGGAAAGTAATGTATTATTTCAAGATAATCTAGAAATAAAATGGGTCACTTACAAGGTGATAAGCCCATAGCTCTCACTGAATTTAGACAACATACATGTACGTCTATATCAGTAGTAAAATGCATTGCTCCCACTGGATAAGACAACATTAAATGTGTGCCTATACCAATAAAATGCAACTAGCAATATATTTACTTTTCTACTCTTTGAATCTACACATTATCACCCAATGGTGGCTCATGGGATAGTAAATATATACTTAGATATTGAAGGAGCGCATCATGTCTGACTATATAGTTGATGGGCTAGTCTCGAGTTTATTTTAACTTGAAAGTTTTGCATGCCATTCATCTTACTATATGACCCAAGGGTGTGTAGAAACTTATGGAATTTATTGAGTAAGGAAAAACTAGTAGATAACATGCAGTAATATCCTTTTCTCTTTCGCGCTTAATTGATATATCTATTTCTAATCACTAAAACTCATACAATGTCTTGCCGCTCGATGTCTACATTGGAGGCTATTAGAAAACATGTTCTCTGGTTATCCAAATAACATGTGCAACCGTACTTAACCGTTTAACTTTTACAAGACAATATGATTTCTTGAGTAAGTGTGCTTTGAGTTTGGTTAGAATTAGAAATATTTAAGTGTTCCTATTATAGCTTTCTCACACAAGGAAAAAGGATAGGAATGAGTCTTTTTCCTAACAAGGAAAGAAGACATAGTTTGTATTCCTCTAACAAAGAAAAGAAACAAACTTTTGTTTACAGGTTGTGTTGCATAAATGTCATTAATAGAAATTACAAAGTTCAATTTAGTATTTTCGATAATTATCCTTTTAAAATTAACTACCCAAACTTACAATATTAAAACAATTAATTTTACGAAAGGCTAAGATCCTCATTAAGGTTCCGCCATCAGATTAGTTGATCTGCTAGCAATGGTAGATTCAATAGGTAGGTGACGTTCATCAATTGCGAGACATGTGCAATTCTTAGACCGTATGGGACTCATGGTGTAAGTGAACGAGCTACTAATGTCAAGCTGGCATGTTTAGTCCTATCTTTACCTTGGCTTATGGTCTCACTTGCTTATCTTGATTAAGTCATCCAATGTGAGAACATGTGAAAATATGTCTAGGTCTCACGCATAGAGAATAATCACCTTGGGTTACAATGCACATACGTCTCACGCAGTGTGAAAAGTAATTGCAAGTGATCTTAACCAATTAGACAGCATGACTTAAATTTGTGACATGTATAAATTTTGATAAATATGTGATCAAAAATTATGTACGAGGAAGCATGCATTCATCCTTCGTAACACATGTTAAAAACTATTTTTAACTTAAGTCTAATCATTGTTTTACTTTTATATGTACAAGTTGTCCATTTTAAAGACTAATATATAACCTAAGTGGAATAAATATTAGTTTGGACAATACATAATTTAAATAACAACTGTAACAATTATTAAGTGTTATTTATATAAAAACAATTATTTAGTTTCAAATCATATTAAAAATTTAAACTAAATCAAGGATTTAATTTTAGAAATGGTTTGTGTCTTATTTCAAGTTTTATGAAAAACATTTGCAAGTTATATATATTACAAACATATATATGAAGCAAACAAATAAAACAAACACACAACCACAAGTATGCAAAGCCTCAACCGATAAAAAAACCTATGCATGGTCTTGTGAGTCATCACAAGAACCAAAAAGTCAACTAGGGGTAAACCAAGACAACCACAACGGGGCTCCCACTTGCTCCAAGACCAATCAAGAGCAAATGGAACCCTAAGTGAACATGATCTCCAAATCTGCCAAAAAATTTCAGCTGACTTCAGGGGCCTAAACACCTGGAAGGAGTCTTCCCCAATCTAAGCTCCTGTTGAAGAAGTTTTAGCCATATAAATTTTGTACCTGCATAAAAATATGAGCAACCAACTCCTTACAGAAGTCCGGAAAATCCATTTTTCGTACAGGTCACTGCAGCAGCTACGAATTTGACTTTATGCCTTTAACTCTTTTGCCATTCCATTCCAAACAATGGTTACAATAATTTGATGAATAAGTACATTTACCTATCAACTAACTACCCTAAAATGCCTAAACAATAGCTACAATCAAAATTGAAAGCATACAAATGAAGCCGAAATAATGGCAAACCCAAAACTGAAAATAAATGCAAACATAAGCAAATCATGTCACAATTGGTCAAGGTTTTCATCGACTTTGCATACGAAACATAATATTACCAGAATATCATGTATTAGCAGGGTTTTGGCTAAGTCCATGGCCAAACATGCAATTATTTTCCATGGAAACAAAATTAATAACAAGAATTAAATTGTTAGCCAACAAAATCAAAAAAATTAATTAACTAGAATTAAAACTAAGATTGATACGTGTAACCTATGGATTAAGTGTTGATCCCAATCCTAGATCGATTTCTTACCTTGTAAAGAGTATGTTACCTTGGATAAATCCAAAATAACAATAGGAGAAACCTTGTGTGTATATCAAAGAGTATGCAGAATCTACTCTTTAATATCTAGAAGATATATCAATGAAATAGTAAATATGAATGAACACACGATGTAACAAAACGCTTCAATATTATTAATGATAATAATACGAGTACTCTATCTTAGTACTAGGGTTACAACCTTGAAGCTATTACAAGACTCTTAATCTCTGGATCTGTGTATGTTTATTTGTGAAGAAGATGTTATTGAGATCTATTCAACTAATGCCCTAGAGCCTCCTTTTATATACTAAGGAGTCCTAGTCGGCTTACAATATATTCCTAAGATATTTTAATCTTTTCTAAACATAAACGTAATCTACTAAATAAATACATGTATATCTTGTACAAAAACATCTCAACTCTTATCTTCACACGTATTCTTGTTCTCCACACAACAAATATTTTTCCTCTTTTACGCGTCTGTATTCTCTTGAAGTAGAAGTCTTCAATCAGTAATAATCTTTCACCAGCAGCATAATAAACATAAGCTGTAGTAACTATTAGTAAATAGCAGTACTAAATATTACTGAACAGTAGTAACATGTACTAGCAGTCTTAACTTTTACTACTAATAGCACTAACACTTAGCTTATATTTTAGTCTTTAACATTGAGCAGTCTTAACTTCAACTAACATCAGTAACTTTATGCTATCAGTACTAAACTATACTAACAGTAGTAACTAGCAGTGGTAACATTATACTACCAGTACTAACCACTTAGCATAATTTCCATTATGTACCTGAGCAGCAGTAACTTCTAAGAATCCATGAAGTCTTTTAAGACCCAACAATTTTAAACTTAATTTTGACGAAAATTTTGGGAAGAGGAGTGACGTTTTAATTTGCATTTCGTGAATTAAACATGCTTAAAGTACTTCGGATGAAGCATTTAAGTTGTCATGACACGGAATGGAACACGGACTAGAATTGAGACAGAAGAAATAGAAGTGGACTAATATGATTTATGGAATGTGTTCCATCATTCCAAAACCAAGACGTAGATAGTTAAACAATTCACGTTTAAGGGGTTTAGTAAGAATATCGGCTATGTTGTCGCATAGGATGACACTTTTTCGATTGAGATATGTCTTTTCTGGACATTATCACAAAGAATGTGGTGACATATTTCGATGTGTTTGGTACGAGAATGTTGCACGGAGTTTTTGCTAAGGTCAATCACGCCTTTGTTGTCGCACATGATGGGAATGTCGTCGATTCGTACGTCGTAGTCAATGAGTGCTTGTTTCATCCATGGTGCTTGTTGACATGCCTTTCCGGCGCTTACGTATTCGGCTTCGGTAGTGGATATAGCAAGAGCGGTTTGTTTCTTCGAGAACCAAGATATTAAACAACATCCCACGAACGTACAAATACCGCTAGTGCTCTTTTGGTCCACATAATCTACTGCATGATCAGAGTCAGCATATACTATGGTTTCTATACCGGTCCCCTTAGGATACCATAATCCTAAGTGTGTAGTGCCTTTAATGTATCAAAAGATACGCTTAACCGCTTCAAGGTGAGAGGTTTTGGGAGCCTCTTGAAAGCGGGCACAAAGGCAGACACTAAACATGATATCGGGCCTACTTGCCGTTAGGTATAATAGACTACCTATCATGCCTCGATACTTGGTACTATCTACCGACTCACACTCTTTATCTTTCGTGAGTTTAGTATCGGAGGACATGGGAGTTTTCATTGGTTTAGAATCTAAACCATATTTCTTAAGCATTTCTTTAATATACTTAGATTAATTAAAGAATATACCGTCTTCCATTTGTTTAATTTGTAATCCAAGGAAGAAGTTAAGTTCACCCATCATGCTCATCTCGAACTCGTCATGCATGATTTTGGCAAATTCATCACACATGTCTTGACAAGTCGAACCGAATATAATGTCATCGACATATATTTGAACAATGATGAGATTTGAACTTTTCTTCTTAGTAAAAAGAGTGTGTTATCTTACTTTCCTTTTTTATATCTTGTGTAATAAGAAAAGCTTTTATTCTATCATACAAGGCTTCTGGTGCTTGTTTAAAGACACTATAAAGCTTTTCTCTTAATTGTAAAACATGATCCGGTTTTTCTTTTTCAAAATACAATGAATCCCGGTGTTGTGCCTACGATATACCTCCTCATGATAAAACCATTCAGGAATTGATCTTTTTTACATCCATTTGGAATAATTTAAAATCTAAGGCGCAAGCATAAGCTAATAATATCCTAATAGACTCAAGTCTAGAAATTGGCGGGGGGACATAAGTTTAATCATAAATCGTTGCCTTCTTGTTGGGGTATCCTTAAGAAACTAAAATCTCAGGCCTTATTGTCGAGAATAACAACACCTTTCTCGTCTAACTTTTTCTAATCACCCACTTAGTTCCTATAATTGTCATATTCTTAGTTAGGTTGTGGAACTAACTCCCAAACGTCGTTAGCAATGAATTGATTTAATTTTCTTGCATGGCGACTATCCAACTTTCATCTCCTAAGTTCATTCATATTCTCTAGGGTATTATGGTCGAGGATAACAACAATAAAAGTTACTTGGTTTTGGGCTTGTGTTCTAAGGGTTCTGTGGTTGAAGGTTTCCTATGACATTTTATCAAGGGTTGGTTCCTAGTATTCTTAATATTGAACTATTTTCGTCAATCTTCTAAAGTTTCTTCATCAAAACATTTTCTAGGTTTTTCTTTCGATTTCCCTACATAGCTTCTTCTTCATCTAAAGTCATCGTTCCCACAAGGGTGTGTATTAGTGGGGTTGGGGGGAGGAGTTTCATCAATGTCACATTGAGGTGATTCTTTGATTTTCCTAGTGTGTTTATTAAGATGATATAGGCTTTAATATTTTTGGAGAGTAACTGAAAGACACCTTCGTAAGACTTTGGGTCAAACTTGTAGGTGTCTTTAGTTTTTTAGAATGACGCAGTTGTTCAAAACAACTCTATAATAGTCCAGAGTTGGTTTCCACCTCTCAAGATTTCATATAGGTGTTTTTCCTAGTTGGATCTAATTAGGATTCGGTTGAGAATATTTGTTGGAAGTATCTATGGCGTTACACAAACTTTTGTGGGTAACGATTGCTCGTTCAAACATTCGTTTACTTATTCTTATAAAAGTGTCCTATTTTTCCTTTCAACCACGCCATTTGATTGACGAGTGCGTGGAGCCGAGAAGTGTTGAGTAATACCATTGGCATTATAAAACTCTCCAAATTGCACTTCATTATCAAATTCTCTACCGTAGTCGGTTCTTATTGACACTATTGTACATCCTAATTGATTTTGGATTTTCTTACTAAATATTTCGAATTGATCGAAAGCTTTGGTTTTATTCTTAAGAAATCTAGTCCAAGTATACCTAGAGTAGTCATCTACTATGACTAGGGTGTAACGATTTCCTTCGTAGCTCCGTATGGCAGATGGACTAAAAAGATCTATATGGAGAAGTTCTAAGCATTTAGTCGTTGAGACTACATTCTTAGCTTTGTGACTAGCGTGAGCTTGTTTTCCAATTTTGCAAGCATCACAAAAATGTTGATCAAACTTAAGCTTAGGTAGGTTCCTAACTAATTCCTTAGAAGCTAACGATTGAATGAGACGCATATTTGCATGACCTAATCTCTTATGCCACAAAGTAGAATTATCATCATATCGTTTTCTAGACATATTTGATCCATTAGGATTATTCCTTATTTTCATCACATAATATAGCCTTTTTCACTATTACCTCTACTTATCACTTTACCAGTTCCTTAGTGGTTTTCTCTTTATGTTCAGAAAAGTTACTTCTACACTCTATTATCACCTATTTGTACGTATACTTAGTTAAGTTGAATCCTTAGATTATCAAACATTGTTCTACATTATTTATTTTAAGAGATGTCATTAGAATAATCGTACCTTTGCTAATGATGTTACGCGAAGAGATTACTACATAATAACGTTACCTCCATTGTATTGCTTGTAAGTGGGAAGAAGAGCTTTTGTTGCCGTCATATTTTTGGAACATACGCTATCCTTGATCATTTGTCGGGTTCCTAAATTGACTCCAAGGCATATTTATTTATATAAGAGATAATAACTAAAAATTTGGTCACTAATATCTCTCATAGGTCCAAATTGTTAGTGCCTAACATTCCCTGCATTTGATGCATTGTCTGCGGATGTGAGAATGGAAGAATCATTTCCCTGACATGTAACTTTGATGTGGAAGTTGTTCCTAGTTATGGGAAATCTGATTGGGCGTTGGTTTTGTCGACAACATGTTTTTAGGTTGTGGTGTTTATAGGAAGGGAATTATTATTTATTGACTCTTCTTACGAGGTGTAAGTTTTAGATCTAAATTTGGTTTCAAAATCCAACTCCGGGTTTTGACAATGGTTTATAGAATTGTTTAACCTTATTAGTAACTAGCAACGAGAACTTTGACTTTCTTAACAATTATCGTTGTTTTTGGTCTAAGGACCCATATGGATTTTGGAAAAGTCACTTTTTTCTCAGATCCAGGTGTTAAAATGGGGGCAGGTCCACATATTTATTTTGGTGGGCACACCGGATCATTAAGAGGCGGTCGCCTTATTATTATGGGATCTCCTATCAGAACACGTCTCTTCATTTCTGAGAGCTTTCACAAATTTTATTTCCTTAGTTCCACTAGATGATGTCCAAAATGAATTAAACCCTAAACCTAATTTATCACCGGAGGGTTTTTGATTAAATAACATTTCATTCAAGCAATGTGTACTCTTTTCAAATTTGTTTAATCTAGTAGATTCTTCTTTGAGCTTTTCATTTTCAATTTTAAGTGTATGACACTTTGCACAATCGAGATCAACTCCCTTGTTTTTCTTGAGTGTGGATAATCTATCTTTTAATTCTCTAAGCTCATTTTCTAGACTATTTCTAATAGCTTTTAACCTTTTGTTCTTAGTGATTATCATTAAACTCATTTTGCACAATTTATCATATTCATTGTCTAAAGCTAAATCATCAATTGATGAGTTTTCATCACTAAAGTAAGAAGATTCGGAACATACCTCATTTGGTGCTTGAGCTACAAGACATGTCTCGTCTTGGATCTTTTCATCATCTTCTTCACCGCTATCGCTCCAAGAACCTCCAACAAATGCTCTTTGGTTCTTGTCTCTCGGTGATTTAGAAATTCTCAATAGATGATTTGGATTTACGACATCTAAAAAGCACTTCCTTTTACTTTTGCCATTTTTGTCATCTCGGCTTCTTTAAAAGGTCTTTTTGTCGTTCCAAGGTTGTCTCACGAATCTACCTCTTCTCTTAAAGAACTTCTTGAAGTCTCTTACCGCCATGGCGTACTCTTCGTCTTCACTACCGGAAGTCAAACACTCTTCATCACTAGATTCTTTCTTAGCCTTTAAAGCAAGAGATTTCCTTTCAACTTTTGCTTTGACTATTTCAGAATCTTTCTTGATGATCATCTCATGGACTTTGAGGTTTCCAATGAGCTCATCAAGATGATAGTGATGTGTTTAAAGTCTTTTGCTCCTTCAATCGACGTGACCTTTGCTCTCCATTTAGGATGTAGAGCCCTAAGAAACTTCCTTACGTAGTTCTTACTAGAGTAACCTTCATCAAGAGCTTTAAGACTAGTAATAATAGTATTAAATCTAGCAAAAGCACTATCTATAGATTCGTCTTCGAAAATGACGAATTGTTCATATTGTTGAACCAAAAGGTCGATCTTATTATCTTTGACTTGGCTATTACCTTGATGGGTGATTAACAAAGTTTTCCAAATTTCTTTTGCCGTATTTACATGAAAAATTCGTTCATATTCTTATCTAGGCAAAGCATTGTAATTACAATGTGTTCATATTTTTCGCAAGCCTTCTTTTAAGATCATCAGTTTGTTTTTCAAAAGGGACAACCTTATCAAGTTTAGTTTCCGGATTTTGAATAATAGGTTGAAAATCACCATTTGTAATAACATGCCAAAGATCTAGATCTTTGATTTAAATATGTCTCGTAATCTATTTTTCCATAAATAAAACTATCACTTCAAAAAAAGTGGTTGTCTTTGCATAGATTGCCCTTCTAGATATTGTCAGAATCCATAGATCGATCATGCTTTAAAAAATACAATATCATTTTAAGATCTTGAGTAACCTTGCTTGGTGATACCAAATATAGGATCTAGAAGGGGAGTTTGAATAGTTTATGGTTAAATTTCTCGTTTAAAAACTTTTCTTAGAAAATGTTAGATTCGAGTTATTTGTCAACATTCACAATTTGAATCACAACTAAATATCTAATATAATGAATAATGTAAGCAAATAACATAAAGAGATTGAGAAAGAAACGACTCAAACCAAGACACCAGATTTTATATTGGTTCGGCAACGAAGCACCTCTTTATTCCTACTCCACTCCCCGAGCACTTCACTTGAGATTTCACTATGTCAACAAGCTCCCTTTAGGCGAAGAAAACTATTTACACGTCGCTTACTTTCTTTTCCGACACTAATCTAGATGTCGAGTCCCTATTCTTTGCTTGATACAATCTAATGACTTCACTAAGGCTTTAAACACTCACAAGGATATATACCCTTTGATTGAAAACACAATCACCTAATCACCCAATACACAATTTACCACACTTGGATCTTCACACAATCAATTTACACAACATACTTAACTAAATATTATGGAATGAAGATTTGTGATCTTGAGGGAGGAGAGATAGTCACTTGATAACAATTGTTTATATAGAAGAATACGATTGTTTTTTCTGCATTGATTAGAAGTTCAAATCACTAAATCAAAAGATGATCCATAAAGAATTAAAAGTTTCTAAGAATCAAAACGGAGATATAGAAGTATTAACACTTTATTTCAACAAAAAGAAGAAATAGGAAGAATAAAATTATGAAGGATTGTACTCAATTAAATAAACATAGAATACATAAGATGGATTGAAATAAGAAGAGGAACTAAAGAAGATTAGCTTGATTTATGTTTAAAAAAATCAAATAAGTGGTAAGAAATTCTATTAAAACAAAAGGGCATAATTGAAGGGAGGGAAGAAAAGAATTAATCACTTGAAAAACAAGATCAGATTTGTTAGTGTTCAGATTATGTGTTTTAGAAAGAAAAGGAGAAGAGAGAATAACAGATCTGAAAATAAATTCGTGGCAAGAGTTCTGTTTTTTGATGGGTGTGGCCCAGTATTTATAGGGATAAAAAAATGACGTTGTGGGGTGCGGCCACGGCGGTCCTTATATATAAGGGGGCAGCCAGCCCCTATAAGGGGGCCGACAACTTGACTCCGATCCCTTTTTTTTCCGTTTGTGGTGAAGGTTCGTATTGTCTATAGAAACCTTCTGTTTGGGGAGGAAAATTGAATTTCAAATTTTATGTTTTTAATAAAACAATTTCTTTTTAATTGAATAAATATTTTGTTTTTTATTTTTATAAATACCACATTTATAGAAATGTATGGTTTAAGGAAAATATTTTCTTGATCACTTATAATGTTTTAATGATTTGTTTATACTTACTTTAAAGTGATTAATCTTAGATATTGACATTTTATGATTAGTAATTTATAACGGTTTAATTTTATCGTAAACGTTTTCACATTTTGTTATTATCAAAACATTGAGAGGTCGAAAAATATAAATAACATTTTTAGACATTATTTGTATTAACAACCCCTAAATTGTTGAATAAAAAGACAGTTCACTCTGCCTATATTAAGCACACTCAAGAAGAAGCTACAGTTCTTAGGGATCTAGTTGAACATGTTAAATCAAAATATCCACTAGATCATTCCTTAGAATCTGCATGTAGGTATGCTAAACTAATTCAGGAGTTGCTTACACTATTGTAAAACCTGCCCAAAGTGTCAACAATATGGAAGGAAATAAATTAGTGGTTGTGACCCACAAGAACAAGGACTAAAGAGTTAGATTCAACTGAACCAGACTCTAAATCTAGACTAGTTTTCTAACAAAAACCTAAGTTGTCTTCTACAGGAGTAAAACCTTTTACTAGTGCTAGCGGATCACAGCCTTCAGGAAATACAAAGAAAGATAAGAATCGGCAAACACCAAGTAGTACTCAGAAGAATAAAGTAGAAGCCCACCCTAGGAAAGTTGAATCTAGTTTGAAAAATAAAGACTATGTTGTTAAACCTAAAGGAACTGCTTATATGCAGCATTCCAAGCTTGATGCGAAATCTAAACTTAAATGTGTTAAGTGTAATGGTTGTATGCTTTATAATAATCATGATTTGTGTGTTCTTGATTTTATCAATAATGTGAATGCTTGTAATAAATCTAAATCTGTTAAGCAAAGTTCAAAGAGAAAAGTTTGGAAACCAACAGGAAATATGTTTACAAATATTGGATACATCTGGAGACCTACTGGTCGGGACTTCACTTTAGTAGGATATGTGTGACCTTTAACTTAGGATTCCACACAACTAAACTGAATTTACCCCTTAGGTAACCAACAACTCTAGAAAATGATAACAACTAAGCCTTGTTTTTGTAACAATGGTTTACTCATGGAAAACTATGGAAATCTAATACTATTGTTCCTGTTGCAAAATCTAAGGTTCTTAAATCTGTTATTGCTAACAATAGGACACACTGTTCAATCTTGAGGATCCATAGTTTTCGATGTTCCATCTTCCTCTCTTGATGACTGCAGGTCGTCCAAATTGTTCTCTGGTATTTGGACTCTAGTTGCTCCAAGCATATGACTGGAGATCGCATCTCTGCTTAATAATTTCGCAAATAAATTTTTGGGGTTTACAGTCTGATTCTGATATTGATTACGTGGCAAAGATATTGGGTATGTCGATTATTGTTTGGGACATGTTTCAAGTTTCTCAAGGGTTACTATGTGTGTAGAGAAAGACTTGGACAACTATCTTCGTTGGGCAATTTTTGTGGATTAGAAACCTTGAAAGTTGCTTTTCATCAACACACCTGCTTCATTCAAAATTTAGAAGGTGTTGATCTATTAACTAGATCTCGAGGCAACAATCTATATACTCTGTCTCTTAGAGATATGATGACGTCCTCTCCTATATGTCTCTTGTCAAAAGCCTTGATGGACTAAGTCCTGGCTTATGGCACCGTCGTCATTGTTCTAATCTGAACTTTGGTTGCAATCAACCATTTAGTTAGAACTGTCTTTGGTGTGTTCGAGGTCTCCCTAAGCTAAAATTTGAAAAAGGACAATCTGGGTTTGCTTGTGCAATGGGGAAACGTAAGAAGAACCCAGAAACCTAAATTGAAGACACCAACCAAGAAAGGAAATTACTATATCTTTTGCACATGGATCTTTGTGGACCAATGCGTGTCGCAAGTGTTAATGGAAAGAAGTACATCCTCGTCATTGTCGATGATTACTCTCGGTTTACATGGGTTAAATGTTTAAGGTCAAAAGATGAAGCTCCAAATTTTATAATTAAGTTTCTCAAGATGATCCAAGTGCGGCTTAAAGTACCTGTCTGACGCATCAGAACAGATAATGGAACTGAATTTGTTAATCAAACTTTGCGTAAATATTATGAGAAGGTTGGCATCTCTCATGAAACATCTGTTACTCGCTCTCCACAGCAAAATGGTGTCGTTGAAAGACGAAATCGTATGCTAATTGAAGCTGCCTGCACAATGTTGATTTATGCAAAAGCTCCGTTATTTTTATGGACAAACCAGTTGTTATCGCATGTTACACCCAAAATCGTTCCATCGTACGTCTTCCATACATGCAAAAAACATATGAGCTTTTACTGACATGCCCCCGACTTTATCATTTTTCCTTGTATATGTGTGCACTCTGCTATCCGACAAATGATAGTGAGAACTTGGGTAAGTTACAACCAAAAGCTGATATTGGTATTTTCATTGGCTATTCACCCACAAAGAAAGCATTTCAAATTTACAACCGACGTACCAAAAAAAAAAAGCAATCATTAAGACAATTAATGTAGATTTTGATGAGCTGACTGTGATGGCTTTTGAACAAAGCAGTTCAGGACCCGCACTTCATGAAATGACTCCTGCAACAATTAGTTCAGGACTCGAGCCAAACCCTCCTCCTTCAACACCGTTTGTACCACCTTCAAGAATTGATTGGGATATCTTGTTTCAACTGATGTTTGATGAAATTACTCCAATCCTCACCTAGTGTTGATTTACCAGCCCCTGGAGTAATGCTCCAAATGCTGGAGTCATGATGCTTAAAACCCGCTGCATCAATCCGGATTCACCTTCCTCAACAACAATTGACCAAGATGCACCATCACCTAGTAACTCTCAAACAACACCCGAAACTCAATCTTCTATCATTCCTAACGATGTTGAAGAATACAATCATGACTTAGATGTTGCATACATGAATAATGATTTGTACTTTGGTATTCCAATTCTAGAAGTTCATTCTGATCAATCTTCATCATCGGATATTATTTATACAATTGTGCATCCCGATCACAAAATTTCGAACACCAATAGCAATTGGTCTAAGGATCACGCCACTTGAAAAATATAATCGGTGAACTCGCTAATCTGTTTTATCAATGGACTTTGCAATACCATGAGCAAGCTCTTTTTCTGTTACTACGATGCTTTTCTCAATGGGCTTTTTTGGGTTTTGTTTGAAACCAAGACGTAATTATTAAAGATTGCTTTTGTACTAATCCTGCTGGATCGAAGCTATTGCAAAGAAGAACTCAATGAGTTTGAACGCCTTGGAGTATGGGAGCTCGTACCCCGACCAGATAAAGTTATGGTTATTACTTTGAAGTGGATCTACAAAGTGTTGTAGACGAACTTGAGGTATTTAAAGATCAAAGCTCGTGTTAATGGTCATGGTTACCGTTAAGCATTACGGGAGTTGTTTTTGAAGAGTCTTTTGCTTCGGTTGCAAGATTAGAGGCTATAAGGATTTTTCTCGCGTTTGCCGCTCACATGAACATGGTCGTCTACCAAATGGACGTGAAGACTGCATTTCTGAATGGTAATCTACGAGAAGAGGATTATGTTAGCCTGTCGGACGGGTTTGTGGATCCAGATAACCCCAATCACATCTATAAGCTATAAGAAGCTCTTTACTGGTTGTAAACAAGCTCTTATGAGCCGTGGTATGACATGTTGTCTTCATTCCTGATATCCCAAGACTTCTCCAAAAGGCTTTGGGATCCTACTATGTCATCGTAGGCAAAGGCAAGAATTACTTCTGGTAAAATATATGTGATGTATTATCTTTGCTGCATTTACACTTTAAACATTGTGGAACATATTTCTAAAATCATGTGTTCAATATTTAAGATGACAATGATAGGGCAAAATCTCATTTTTCCTAGAACTACAGGATTTCTAAAAGTCTAGAGGCATCTTTATTAAACCAGTCAAAATATGCCTTGAATCTTTATACGAAATACGGTTTTGATCTTGTGAACCTAGTTGGTTTTTACCTATTATGGTAGAAAAAATCCAAAATGATGAGGATAAAGAAGGGAAAGCAGTTGATCCGTTCAACATTATCGTGGTATGAGTGGCACCCTCTTTTATCTCACAGCAGCAAGGACCTATGACCTACATTTGCTATTTGAATGTGTGCCCTAGGTTATCAGGCTCGACCTTACCGAAAGCACTTACTTGCGGTTAAAAGGATCTTTCGATATCTAAAAGAACCGGTCAATCGGGGACATATTGGTATCTGAAGGATTCTTCCAATTTACAATAACAGCATTTGCAGATGCGGGATCATGCTGTGTCAAGATACACGCCGTAGAAATCTGGTTAGTATGCAGTTTTCTAGGAGACTAGACTTGTTAGCTAATCATCAAAAAGTAGAAAAGGTATGGAGATCAGTACGGAAGCTGAATATATTGCTATGTCTGGCTGTTGTGCTTAAATCCTCTGGATGAGATCACAGTCCTTAACGACTATGGCCTTGGGATTCATAAATTCCAATGTACTGTGATAAGAAAAGCGCTATTGCCTTATGCTGTAACAATGTTCAACATTCTAGGTCGAAGCATATAGACAACATATTTCACTTTATCAAGGGCAGGTTGAGAATGGGTCGTGATCGAAACATTTATTTTGTCAATACGGAGTATCAATAGCGGATTTATCTTCACAATATCCCTTGAAAGAGAATGATTTGAAATTTCTTATCAACTTAAGCTGGGTGTGGAGGGGGGGGGGGGGGGGGCGGGTGGGGGGGGGGGGGGGGGGGGGGGGGTTCGGGGAATGCGAAGTTTTACGCCGGAGAGTCTGAAACACTTGGCAGATTGAAGTTGTGAATAGTGGTGGTACCTATTCACGTATCATGTATCATATGTGTATATATATATATATATATATATATATATATATATATATATATTTTTACATATATATATATATATATATATAATTAAAACTAATAAAAACAAATACACAAAAATATAAAATTCATTAAAAATCAAAGAAAAGAAATTATAAAATGAGAAAAATATAAAAAGAGGTAATAATGGCTTGTCTTCTGAAATCGATAATAATTCACGGTCTTAGAAATGTCATTTTATAATGATACGAGGCTGTAATTGGAAGTTCGAGCAGAAAGTTCCAATATGTTTATACAATGCATTTTTTGCCAAAAATGTTGATATTATTTCAGATAGCAACCGGTCATCATCTTAAAGGCAAGTATTTCAAAAAGAAAACTTGACCACCAAAACAGGGAATTTTATTCTCGTGGATGGTTGATAAAGACCCATGCAAAGGCTTGTGTTTACTTTGCAACACAACCCGTGCTTCCTATGAACAATAAGTGTACGTGTCAGTGCGCTTATGTGTTAAAATAAGAGAAATCTTATTTTGGTGTTTGTTTTTTAAAAATATAACATTGCTTCAGCAGAAAATGTTTTCTCAAAGACATTCGACTTCTTAAACAATGACTACAGCTCTTTAAATAGAAAACAGGTCACTATTTGAGGGGGAGAAAATGTCAAAAAATTTCTTCACAATAATAATGCGTTTCAGTGGCAAAAGGTTTTAAACAATAGTGGAATATCATTTGTTAAGGAAAGATAATTGAGCTTAGCTTTCGTATGCCTTATATGTTATGTGTTTATGCCTTTAGGGGGTATTTTGCAAAAAAAATAAGTCTATAGGTATGATAGTATAAACATTAGGGACTATTTGTGCTATTTGTGCTATTTGTTTATCTTGTATATGCCTTATAAAACTTAATTAAACAAAATTGATAAGAGTAGAATTTGATACAACATGTCTACTTCAAATCAACAAACTTTGGCAGATTCGAGAGCTAATGAAAGACCTCCAATGCTTGAAAGAAGGAATTATACTCCATGGGAAAGTAGATTCAGAAGGTTTTTGGATAATAAACATAAAGAAGGGGAACAGATGTGGAACTCAATTCAAAATGGACCTTATATGAGGCCAATGATTCTTGATCCAGATGGTGACGTGAACATAAAAGGTACTGTGAAATAAATACTTGAACCGTTGTTCAAAATGACTGAGGGTAACAAGAAGTAATACATTGCTGATGTGAAAGTCATGAATTATCGTCTTCAAGCAATACCAACTGATATATACAATTCATTGGATGCATGTAAAAAACGGTAAGAAAATGCTGGAACCAATTAAGAAGTTGATGTTTGGTTCTGATGTTACTAGCCATGTGAGACACTCACGTCTTATGGATGAGTTTGATAAATTTGCAGCAAAAGAAGGAGAATCGCTAGAATCCGTGTATGAAAGATTGACAACACTTATGAATATTATGGATTGTAATTGTTAGGATTGATAAAAGTGACGATCTTATTGAGATAAAAGTCTTATAATAAATAGAGAAATAATATTGTGTAATAGGTTAGGTGAAAGGTTCGTGACAAAAATAAAGTCACGAGACCCGATAAATAGTTAAAGTCTAAAAGAGAAGAGCTCCATGCTCATTCTTATAAATGGGTATAAATACCCCCCCCCACCACCACCTCATTTGTGAGGTGTGTCTTGTGTGAGTCTCCTAAGTGTCTTCTAATCTCATTCTTATCTTTTCTCTAATCCTCCTCCTCCCTCTTTCTCTCTCTACTTTCTAATCTTTCTCTCTCTAGACTAAACACTCTATTGCTTACTGATCCTGAATTCAAGACCTATCAAGTGGTATCAGAGCTGCAGGAGCGATTTAATGTTGTTTAGGGAGCTTATTCAGTTAGCTTATTCCGACAGCTTATTCCAGCAGCTTATTTTGAGCTTATTTGAGCTTTTTATGGTCTGATAAGTCATTTTCAGTAGCTAATTTCATCATTTTATGCTAATTTTGGTCCTGATTATCTGTTGTGCTTATTCTGGATTTTTCATGTGCTTATTCAGTTTTTAGAGCTTATTTTGTGCTTATTTTGCTAATCTTGGTTTTATCGAGTTTGAATGCTTACGGTTTTATCGTAAGTGTCGTAGCAAAATTAGTACAAAGTTTGCTTATTCGTGCTTATTTTTGATATTCAGCAACTTTTTATGGTCAAAATCAGTAAAAGTTGTTACAAAAACCAAATTCAGTAAAAAGTTTGTTACAAATCGTTGACTGGTCAAACTCGGATGAATAACTGATTTTATCGATTTTTGACTTTTGGTCAAACTGGTCAACACGTTTTTGGGACTTTGATCTAGATCTGATCCAGATCTGTGTTTGTATTAAATTCGGAACAAGAAATTGTAGATCTCAGTAATCTTGTTGTGTGTATAACAGTTAATAGACCTTTAAAAGATCCAAACACACAATCAATATCATCATAGATCTAAGCAAACTCGGAATTCATCAAACTCGGAAACACAAAATCGGAAAAACAAACTCAAACATGATTCAAGATCTGATCAAATTCGGTAAGATTCAAACAAGATCTTTCAAGATTCACAAAAAGCATAAACCAACTCATCCTCACATATCTTAAAAAGAATAAAAACAAAAACAAGATCTGATCAAACTCGGTAACTGGTATTTGCTAAAACACACATCTTTTGTACCCCGTAAAACACTATTAATTGGACTAAAAATACTAAAATATGCTTAATTATATTGCAAATATGTTTGTTTGGTATTTTGATGTCTTACAGGTAAAAGGATTGAAAACGGTGCAAAAACAGGATTTATCGGGCTCAATTTGGTCAAGTTTAATTATTACTCAAAGCCAAGATAAAGTCGTGAAAAGTACCCGAGCATGACATCGGAAAGAGCACGAAATTTCGAGTTCAACGATGCCATCATTGCTTATTGGGCCAGCCTGTAACCCATTTATATGGGTCGGGCCAGCCCATATTTTTACTAGCCAAATTCTTGGCCCATTATGAAAGTAAAGCCCAAACCATGGAAACTTAATTTGTGCAAATGAAATGAATTAAAGTTTAGTAGTAGCAGCCTCACGTGCCCCATAATTAATTCATATCCCTACACGTGACCCTCCACTATATCACTTTTTGGCCATTTGATTCCCTATACGTGGCAGAGGAATGTTGTACAACTCAATTTGCAATTCATATTCTTCTACATATCTGATCCAACGGACACAATTACTGCGTATGAGATAAGCACCATTCGAGGAGCACGTGGCAGCTAATAAACGGTGGATCAAGCTTGCGATCCGAGGAGTCACGTTCCCAGCCCAATGATTGGCTAATAAACACCAAATGATGAGGACCAAAGTTACAAAAAAACCCTCCTGGCCCTATAAAAGACATCCCGCTACCTTTTATTTTAGACTCTTTAGTATTTTATTTTTTTTAGTTTAGTTTTTGTAGTTTTTTTAGTAGTGGCTTATTTCTATATTTCTCAGCTTATTGTAGTTAAAATTCTAGCTTATTCGTTCAGCTTATTTGTAAACTTGTGGCTTATTGATATGAAATGAAAATGGACATTTATTTATTTCTTTCTTTTTCTTAATCGATTAGCTTATTTAATAAGCTAAGTTTTATTCTAGTAGTATGCGTTTAATTACACATACCTTTCACCATTAAAATCGGACTTAAATGACCCAAAACGTACCAAAAATACATTGTATTTGTATGTTTTCACTTATATTGTGCAGGAAACGGATATCCAAGAAAAAGACAAAAAATCAAGCAAAAAAGGACAAAACCAAGCACGGAATGGAAAAGCATGGAAAAGCCAAAGTTAAATCAAAGCCAAAGTCCAAGAAAGCAAAACTCAACCAAATGGTCAACTCTGAAAAGTCAAAGTCAACACCGAAGCCTTAAACAAAGAAATGTTAAATGGGCTCACCCGTACCCATCTAATGGGCCGGGTCAGCCTATTTATACATTACATGAAGACTTTAAGCCCAAGTTTAAATAAAAAGGCCCATTTCCTTTTATAATTATAACCGGCCCAAACTGTTAAGGCCAAATCTATTCCCATTTCCCATTTCCCATTTAACCTTCGTTAGTCCCTTTAGGGACTAACTTTGCAAAACCTCATATAACTTTGAGGGGGCATTTCTGCCATCCCCCAAAGTTAAATCCACCACAAAGGACCATCCTTGCAATTCAACAATATACTTTGAGGGGCCATTTGTGCCACACTCCCAAACTTTACCCCTGACAACACACACACCCGTTATAACAATTTTTCCCGCCCAAACTAAACTCCACTATTCACGCTTCCTTGTCCCCCCTCCTCTACCACTATTCACCCCCAGCCAAAAACCTATTAAAACTCACCCCCACCTCACAAAGAGACAAATGACACCATGGCAATCCTCCCTCACCCCATTGGCTATCAAAAAGGATGGCTATGATGAAAGAACTTTGGGATAAAGGCAATTTGATGGCTAAGATGAGCTTAGGGTTTCACTCTCACAACAAACACACTTGTGTTTCTGTCTCAACAAAGAAACACTACTAGAAAAAGACAAAGATTGAAGAGAGGGCGAGCACTTAGTCGTTTTTATATAAATAGGGTGTCTTGTAAGCCATTTGGCTATCTATCTAGTTTTTTTTAACTTAGTTTTCACCTAGTTAGTTTTCCAGCAAATTTAGTTCTTAATTTTCCTTGTAATGTTTTCAAGTTAATGAAATTTAAAGTTTTCTAAAATCGGTTTGAAGTTCTTATTCTCTTCAAGTGTTCACTTATGTTTCATAAGCTAATATAAGCTCTCATTTAAGCTATTTTATAACCTGCTTTTATAAAAATTTACTTAGAAATATAAACAGTTAAGAAAATCTTAAAAGAAAGAAATTACACTCAAAATACCATGGCTTACTATTTGGATGATAAGCCAAAAAGGGATGGGCTTATGGACTCTCACTAGCTTGTTTTATATAAGCTAGAGCTTGTAGACTCCTTATTTAACCCCGTTTAAAGCAAGGTTTGGTAAGTGCACTTTTTAAAATTTTGTTACTGTAGCATAGCTTATTTCTGCTTATTATTGTTCTAGTTGCTTATTTGTGTTTATCTCATGCTTATTCTTGCTTGCTTTTTGATGTCATGCTTTTGTTTAAGTTGTTGTTGAAAACTGCCAAAGTTGGTTGAAAACTGCTTATTTCATTATGCTTATCATAGTGCTTATTCTTGTGTGTTTCTAGCTTATTCTTGCTCAATATTTGTTTGTACTTATCTGTTTTCAAATCTCTTAACTCAAATCCTTTTAATTTAGTTTAAAACTTAGCTTTCAAAAATTAAAGGGGTGTTTGGGTTAAGGGTACAAAATGGGTCAGTTGGGTTATAAACCTTTGGGTCACCTTAGCCACTTTTGGTTAGCTATTTTAAGTAGTTCACAATCTGTTTTAAAGGGATTTTTAGAATTTAAGATAATTTATAAGTTTTTCCAAAGATACTTTGAAACTATCTTTAAAAAAAATAGTTTATAAGTGCTTTTGTGGTTTAGGTTTTTAAATCCAACTTTGTGTGATGTTTTAGTTTTCTTTTTATTTGTCAAATGCAGTAGCATACTTGTCTTTGGGTCACCTTTTTCTTTTAACAAAATCTGTCAAAGATTTGTCAAGTTTTCAATAAGTGTTCTTCAAATCTCATACTGTCTTTTTAAATTCAAAGATACCAGATGGTAAAAATGATTCCTAGCTCATGAAATTTTGTGCACAAGCTTATTTTGAGTCACTCTAAATCTGTTTTAAGCTATTTTTTTTATTTTTGAGCTTATTTGCCAGCTTATTTATAAGCTAGCTTTTAGCCCATGTTTCTTTGTTAAATCTCCCCTGGTGCAAAAGCTTCTTTTCAAGCCCTTTTTTCTTGCTTATTTGTAGTAAACCCTTAGTTTTTCTTTTGCTTTTTTAGAAAGCCTATAAGCTACTCTTTAAGCTCCTATAAGCCAAAAAGCCAAAAACCCCTCTAGGTGGCTTATTTTTAAGCTCAAAGTGTGCCCTTTGACTGTTTTACCTGCAGTTTAGCCTCATAGCTTATTTAGGTTTTCCAGCTTATTTGTCTGTTTGATTTTGCTTATTTTTGGTTTATATTGGCTTATTAGGTCTAGTTTTACATTTGCCTTAGCTTAGTTACCCTTTCCATAGCTTATTTTGTCTTAATTTAGGTCTTAGCATCCTCAAAAGTTTCAAAGGCAGTATTAACTTATAAGTTAGTACTACTGACTTCATAAGCTCATTTCTGGCTTTTATGCTTATTATTCCTTGCTTATTTTTGGTTATACTTGCTTATTAGATTTAGCTTAGCATTTGAGTTTGCTTATTTTTCCTTCCTTGTGCTAATTTGCCTAAAATAGCCAAACAGTTAGTTTTTTGTTATTTAGAGTAAATTTAGCAAACTGCCACTTTCTTTTACTTATTTTCGTGCTTATTAGATTAGTTATAAAATTTTTGTCTTTTTTAAAGTTGCTTATTTTAGATTATTTAAAAAAGTTGTAAAAAAAAATGAGAAATAAAAAGGTTGGGATTAGGGGAGGCCCCAAGTGAGCAGGGCTCGAACTTGGGACCTCAACCCCATCAACCAACACTTTATAACATACCTCTACCGCTATACTACATTAGCTCATCCGGTAGAGGATTGCTAAATTAATTATTTAAGGGCTAACAAGCCCATTAAGCATTCAGCCCTTTTGGGCTTATTCCTGGCTTATTTATAAGCTGTAGGTTTTAGTTAGCAATTTTCCTAGGATCTTCATGTTATAAAGTATTTTTCTTAATTTTTCCAGATTTTATTTATTTAGTTTAGTATTTTTAATGATTTATTTTCTTTAAATTTGTTTTTTAATAATAATAAATTAAATAAAAATCAAAAAAATAATTTTCTTTTTTAGAAAATTTTATTTTATCATATAGTATCTAGGAAAAATAGAAAAACTTTCGTAAGGTTATTTTTGCAAAATTTCGATTTTTAAAGAACGGGATTCGAACCCCGTTCTCGTTTTCTCGTTTTTGAACTCAATTTAACTCCGTTTTCGTTCTAGTCTTCTTTATTCTTACTTTTTAGTCAATTACTTTTAGGAAAAGTAAAAAAATTCACCTTAGGATTAATATTTCAAGTTTTAGGTTTTTAGTGTGTCGTTTTAGCTTCCCGTTCTCGTTTTTAGTATAGTTTGCCTTATTTTTCCCGTAGATTTAGAAATCCAATCCAAATCTTGTTTTATTCAAACATCAAATACCAAACCGACTCTCGACTTTCCAATTCGCTCCTCGTTGGGACTACGACCCGGGAATATCATATCCTATACTACTCCCGGTTTCATTGAATTCTTGATAATTATCCTCGTTATATATTTATAAGTATTATATATTTATTTATATAAAAAAGGGTTAAAAAATCTAGGAACCAATTTTTGGCGCCGTTGCCAGGGAGGAGTGAAAGCGTTCGTCGTTTCGAAGTTTGACAATTAGTGCTTTGAAGATCCTTCCTTGTGGAGTTATTTTCTTTATAAAAAACAAAAATACAAAAATATTTTTCCTTTTCTTTTATTAGTATATTTATATATATAAAAAACCAAAAAAAATCAAGAAAAATCAAAAATATTAAAAAAAATTTTGTCCTTAATTATCAATAAAAATCATCAAGTTGGTAAAAGAACACCAACATATAATACTTTCAACTGAAGTATTATCCATTAATAAGTTCCCGAACCAAAGATTTAAAACTTACCTTTTCACTAGCGACGTATGACTCACCTTTAAAAGTTAATTCTTTTAAAGAGCTACCGTGAAGCTTGTTGATTATTAGGTTTAAGTGTCTTGTCCGTTATTAAAATAGATTGTGAAAAAATTGTTGAAAAAACCAAAAAAATTAGTGTAAATTTTCTTTTTATAGTTTAAGTGCATGCGCACTCGTTCTCAATCTCGAAATCAAAACCGTCCTCAACAACAAGCCCCACCGGTAGTTGTTGAACCTTTTAATTTTGAAGAACCTTTTGACATGCCCGCTAATGGAGCCGGTGGTGCTGGACCACCTTGCCGGAGGAGGTGGTTTACCAGTTCCGACCTTCGGATTATGGAGGAGTTGTGCCAACCATCTTTAGATGGTCGAGGTCAATTGCTCCGATTGCAATTCAAGCAACGACTTTTGGACTTAAGAATGACATGAATCAACAAGTTTAAAATTCGTGTCCATTTCGCGGACCGGGTGATGTTTATTTTTTCTATAATGCCAACAAACATCTCGACAATTTTTGCTGTCACCCCAAAGCATGAAAGTAAATGGGGTCTCGATGACGCCCTTCGTCTACATCTCTTCCCTTACTTCCTGACAAGTCGTGCAGCCGAATGTTTCGATCGTTTGCCAAGGAATTCTATCAACTCTTTTGACCAAATGGCAAAAATCTTTCTCGGGAAATACTTCCCACCCTCTATGGTGACCAAGTTGAGAAATGATATTACAAATTTCCGTCAAATACATGATGAGTCGTTGTTTGAAGCTTGGGAACGTTATATGCTTTCAATTGATCGATGTCCTAACCACAACATGTTACCCGTGATTCAAATAGATACCTTCTATAACGGGCTAACATTAAGGCATCGTGATACCATTAATGCAGCTGTTGGCGGGACCTTTATGAAAAGACGCCCCGAAGAGTGCTATGATCTCATCAAAAATATGACCGCCCATCACAATGATTGGGATACTTCCGCTCAACGGAATGAGTCAATCGAATTCTAACACTTTTTAATCCAGAAATAGCCATCCCTTAAAGCTTCAAATGAAGAAAATGACTAGGAAACTTCCAAGGAATGCTTCAAACAAACAACAAGTGTATACAGAAACACCAAGTTGAGTGGACTTGTGGTGGTCCTCATTCTTACAATGATTGTCCAGCCACCGTTGGCCAAAATCAGAACGTATATGCTGTTGGAGCCTACAATCAAGGTGGTAATTCCTACCAACCTCAAGGTAACCGCAATCTGCTTAGCTATCGTTCGGACAATTATCTCGGACCACCAGGGTTTAATGTGAATCAAATCAAACCGAAGCAATCCAAAATCAAAACACCAGGTTAGCCTTATCAAAACCGGAATCAGGGAAACAATCAAAGTAACAGTCAGGGTAGAAATCAGTTTTTCCAGGGTGCTAATCAGAATCAGGTTCAAAATTATCAAGCCCCTAATACCCAACCTCCGGTTTCTTTACCGCAAGAACTAACAAAATAATCGGATTAATGAAAAACAAGATCAATTCAATGGCAAAACCTCAACTGAACAACTTGGCTACTTCAATCAAGTCTTGAAGTTATGCTTAGGTATACTTTATAAAATGAATACCGCTTCTACCTCGGGTATGGGATCTCTCCCTAGCAACACCGTTACTAACCCAAAAGGTGAATTAAAAGCCATTACCACTCGAAGTGGTCTTGCTCTTGATGGACCTTCCGTTCTTATCCCTCCTCCATTCATAAATCCGAAGAGGAGCGCTCTCACGCGGCTTCGAGGCGCTCTGTTTTAACGGACAGGATAACTCTGAGTGCGACATCAAGGTCCCACATTCCTTTCGTAACAAGTTAAACTCCAAACCAAAGAAATTTTGTGTTCATCCAATGGGATCATCGTCACCGAATATCCTTATCCGTCAAGACGAATCAAGAGAAACAGAAAGAAAAAGATGAAGTCAAAAACATAAATTTTGGCAAAATGTTTAAACAACTTCATTATCAATATCACTCTTGTGATGCATTAAGTTAATCCCAAAAACATTCAAAAGATGCTTAAGAGTCTCCTTTCCAATAAGGAGAAGCTTATAGAATTGGCAAACACACCCGTCAGTGAAAATTGCTCAGCGGTTATCCTAAAGAAGCTTCCCAAAAAGCTAGGTGACCCTGGGAAATTTCTCATTCCGTGTGATTTTAGTGAGCTTAAGTGCAAAGCCCTAGCCGATCTAGGTGCTAGCATCAACTTGATGTCACTCTTGGTATGGAAAGAGTTAGGATTACCAAGGGCCCCCTTATTCCCACCCAAATGCTCTGCACTAGCTAATCGTGATATTTGCACTCGAAAGATTGCAAGAGATGTCTTTGTCCGGTTGAAAAGTTCACATTCCCGCTGATTTTGTCATTGTTGATTATGCAAGCGAACCAATGTCCCCTCATTTTGGGAGACATTCACGCTACGGGACCGCCCCGTGCTTTGATTGAGTTCATGGAGAGAAAATGCATTCTCCGTGACGGTATGATAAGATATATCTTGAACATGAGAAATGACACTTCAAGCTATTCAAACAAACCTCATCAAGAATCAATCAACATGATTGATGTCTACAATGTTTCACATGAGGAAATTCATGAAGATTTGTTTGCAAAAAATCATCCAAGTGGCAATCCCACTCTGATTTTGGAACCCGAGACCAAGTCTTCTTCTTCTTCCCCCACACTTATCTCCCTCGAAGAAAGTGAGTTAATTTGGGAAGAATTCGAAGCTTATCTCGCAAGTGATTCATTTCCCCCAGGAAATAGTAATCCTTCATCTTCTCTCCCTCCTTTTCATAATTCTTTAAGTGGCAGTACCACCTCTTCTTCACCTAGTCTCCACCTTTCTGAAACTAGCGACTACTTTCTTGAAGAGTTCGCCGATGAACTCGCTCATATCACATTTCCACCAGGAAATGATGATCTTCCCTTTGATGCCGAATCCGATCTTCTAGAATTAGAGTATTTGCTTAACCATGATCTTATCAAGGATACGGATTCTATTCTCGAAGATTCGGTTGATGAAAATTCTCTTAATGACAATCTTGATGATACCATCTCCGAGGAGTTCGTCGATGAACTCGCTCCTAGTGAATCATTTCCACCGGGAGATGATGATATGACTCCGGAAGACGTTATTAAAGAAATGAAATGTTTGCTTACTCAATCTCCATTAGCAAACTATTCTCTCGATAACGATCTTATTAATACCATTCTCGAGATGTTCACCGATGAACATGCTCTCGATTATTCATCTTCGCCATTATATGATGATATTGATGATGATCTTAATTACTCATCCCCACCATTATGGGATGATTATGATGATAATCTTTTTGATCATGAGACCGTTAATGATGATACTTATGATGATCCATCTAACTTTTCAAGGAGAGGAAAATCAAAGATTCTAAAATCTTGATTAATGAACTTGATCTTCCTGGAATCAAATAATGTTTCCTTTTACGAGTGTGACTTTGTTTTCTATGAGGCATTTGTTCCAAGGTTGATGCTTTTCTTCAACCAACAAACGACGGACAAGGAATGTAATCCGAGTATACTCATTCATGGAACTCTTTGAAGTCACCAAACTTTCAACACCGGATAAGGAATGGAAAGAAGGCACTATGCCTCTTTAATTCTTAAGATTTTAATCCTCTTCTTTTATGAACTTCCTTCCACAAGAAGTTCCGGGCTAGGAGCTTTACTCTCGTTTTCATCCAAAAATGAGGAAAAAGTCAACAATCCTGGGATTCTCACTCCTAAAAGAGTTCATACCTCTCTTCTCCCAGAATTATCACATCGGGGCACTAAAGCTTTCAAAATCACCAAAATTCTTAAAAAGCCGATCGGAGAATTTTCCGTGCTCTCACAAGTGGACATCGACGTTTGGATGTTCCTTGTCTCCACTTTTATCCCCTTGACAAGGCTCATGTATGGGGGATTAGGTCAAGTAAGTGACCTAAAACAACGCACTTCGTAAGGAGGCACCCTATACTTATCCTAGTATTATCATCGTAGTAGTAGTAGTAGTATTGTAGTAATGAATAAGTGTTTTTTGTTGTGTGATGAGGCTTGCCTCTTTCCTTTTCCATGTTTTGTGTTTTGTGTTGTATTGTCCAGGAATTCCCGGATTTTTGAAACCTCTCGTGCTCGCGGTTTTTGTCCTTCGATCACAAGAGCTTCAAATCCTCAGCTTCATTTTAGGAATCCGATATCCTAATCTTATCGACTAACGTTTAACTTTAAGCATACCTAATAAACGGCTTAGGATTTACGTAGAGACCCTTCGTAAAACAGATAACTCTAGCAGTACTAATGAAACAATTAATACTAGGTATGGCAAAAGCACCCGAAACCAACGGGGAAAACCGAAACCCGAACCGATTAGGTCGGGTTCGAGGGCGGGTTGACGGTGTGTGTGTGTGTGTGTGGGGTTTGGGTATAAAATTTTTTAGTCGGGTATGGGTTCGGTGACGGGTTCTAGTAATACCCACCCCGATTACCTGTACCCGTACCTATACCCGTTTACCCGAATTTGTACCCGCTTTATTGCTATTATGATTAATTAGAGTAGATATTTATTATATATCATTTCTTTCATTATATGTTTTATATAAGTATCTTTATTATCTAACACATTTGGATTTTGTACATGAATTATTCGAAGCGTTAAATCGTTTGATATGGTATTTGTTTTCTAACTTTTAAAAATTTTGAATATATTAGGGCGTTTTGCTTTATTTTGTCGGTTGGTTTTAGTGTGACTTAATTTTGATAATCGCGATTTTATCCATAAATATTCAATTGGGGATACCCGATACCCGCGGAGACACCCGAAAAATTGATGGATAATATGTTACGGGTCCATAGGGTATGCGGGTGTCGAATGTGGATTTCTAAAGGGTCCGGGTAGGGATACACTAAAAAACCCGCAAAAACCCGAACCCGTTGCCATTACCTGATTTATATGCTTGTGTTTCTGCTGCTAGTTCTAAGGATCAAGCTTCTACTGCATCATATGCTGATGATGTCATGTTTTCTTTCTTTGCTAACCAATCCAATGCCCCACAGTTGGACTATGAAGAAATGGATCTCAAATGGCAAGTGGCAATGCTTACCATGAGAGTTAAGAGGTTCATAAAGAAGACGGGAAGGAAGATAGATTTAAATGACAAAGAGACTGTTGGCTTTGACAGGACAAAGGTTGAATGCTACAACTGCCATAGGAGAGGTCATTTTGCTAGAGAATGCAGGGTACCAAGGAATCATGGGAATAGAAATAGAGATGCTAATATAGAAGAAGGAAATGCATAGTGGATATATTACTACAAATACCTTAGTTTTTCAAGATGGGATAGATTGGTTCTGATTGGAGCTTCAAGGATGAGAAGGCATCACAAACTTGCTCTAATGGCCTCTACATACCCAAGGTTTATCAAATTCATCAAGTTAGAGCTGAGGTAATTACTTGCTCTAAAGATTGTTAAAAATCATATGAAACTCTTCAAAAATACGTAATGATAAATCGTTAAGCTATTTAATAAATCTAAACTAGAATTTATAGGTTATCAAATGGATTATAATCATAGAACTAGGATACGTTGTTATGAAATGATATGAAGCCTGTTTATGAAGAAGATGTATTTGCATTCTTTTTTAAAGTATGATGTCCAAGTGAAATATTTTCTATCACAGAGAAAGATGTTTTGGAAACTTAAACTCGAAAATATGAAAGAACATCAAAGAATCTAACTAAACTGATTAATAGTCAAACGTGCTATAAGACAAAACTGTGTCTGGTTATTGATAGTCAAATGAAATGAGAGTGAGTGGTTCATAGTGTGTTTACAGTAGATAAAGTGATGTGGATGATACCAGTAATGAAAAATCAAAACAGGTGACGAGTTTCATGCAGTTCCCCTCCTTACATGGAACTACATGCCTCAAGACCTGAACATATCCTTTGCTAGATTGATTGATTCTGTTATAAGACTAAAGTGAGTGAAACTAACACTAGTCATATCTAGACCAGTAAGGATATTGTAGAAATGCAAAAAGTTGGCCTAGTCGCTCCTATCATTGAAGAATGGGGACAATATAGTTGATAGTGATAGTGTGTTTAGACCTAAATCTGATTAGACAAAACCAAAGTTTACAAAAATCAATTTAGTCAAATCTGGTGAGAATGTGAAATTTGTTAATAAGGAAAACACACATAGGTAAGTAGAGTATCCCAGGAAAAGTCAAAGTCTTAGGGATAATCGAAGAAATGGAATGGGCTGATAGACTCAAAAAATAGGGACTGGTTTTTGAGTTTATAAAGAAATTTGTTTTGTAGTAGGTTTCAACCATTTATTAAAGATGTGCTTTTGATGGTAATAAAATGGTAGAAATCCACGTGTTGAATAATAGGGAAGGGTTATTGGTCAAACGGGAAATTAGATATTATGGAACAATGCACAGAGGGTGAAACCCCAAAGAAATTGACTCAACTTCTACAAGGCCATTTGTTCCCACCGCATTAGCACAACAAAGTCCGGCGCGTGGCATAGAGAGAGAGATGAGAGAGGCTAAGCAAAAGTCTCTCAAGAGCAGTTGCATTAATTAGTACTGCAGGCCTGTTAATACTGTACCTTAAACCAAAGGCATGATGCATTCCCACACATTTTCCTTATTTCAACTCCATTCCTAGTGTAAGAGGGCTAATTAAAAACAAATCCAAGTAAAACCATAATTTTCATGAAAAATTATTATGGTGTGTAACCAAAATAATATGTTGGGAGAAGTAGTAGTTAGTGTGTGAGAGACATGGTGGAAACTGTAGATAAGTCTCAAGCTGTAGATTTGGAGGACCAACAGGAAAAGTTAATTGGACTTATTCCCCTCATTCCAGACTAAACAAACCATAAAAAATATTTTACTAATAATAAATCCCACTTCCTCACCTACCTACAAGTCATTTTTCCACATCTACAACTCAAAACTACTAATATATTGATTTATTTAACCAAAAATCAATACATAATAACTATTCAATGTTGATATATTTCCATAAGTCATGCTTTATTCAATTAGGAAACAATTTCCATCCCTTTGTTATACAAATAAATTTGTAAGGTGGATTTGTAGCATTTTAGTCATTCCTAAAGGAAATTGTAAACATTTATGGAAGGTAAAATAGGATGTGTAACTTAGACTTTGAAGATCATAAACCCTTTGTCCTGGAACTTAAGTTTAACCCTTTTCTCTGTCTCACAACACTGCGGAACACACGAAAATAGTGTTCACTTTTCAATGAGACCTGGAATGTTCTTGTTCGTATCTCTGATGCGCTCAGCTACTTGATAAAGTCAAGTCTTGCTTAAAGTTCCCGACATAAAACATGTACAGTTCTTGATCTAAAAAATGTTGTTCCTTCAGGATGTTTGACTTGTTTATTTTTGCAACTGGCTACAAAAGTGGGTCTAATTTATGGCATTTAGGAGGTAGGTCATATAAAATTTAAAAACTATGAACAGCTTGTGAGGGGAAAAACCTTGTAAGAGGATTGCCTTCAAAGGCTTTTTGAAAATGACCATACTTGTATGCTTGTCAGTAAGGGGAAGGCAACCTCATCGCCTTTGTCAAGACCAAGCTTGTGAGCTCTATCAGCCAACCCTTACAAATGTTGCATATGAACTTATTTGGACCAACATCTGTAAAGAGTATCAATCACAAGACATATTGCCTTATTGTCACTGATGACTTTAGTAGGTTTAGTTGGGTTTTCTTTTTGGCCACTATGGATGAGACTAGTGGGATCCTTAAACTTTTATAAATGGCTAAAACCAAAATCCAATCATAGGGTTAAATCATCAGATATTAAAACAATGGAACTTGGAATTTAAAATAATTAATGACATCAGTTCTGTGGGATGATGCAAGGGATTAAGGGGGGGAGGGGGGGGAAACAAAAAACAACTCAGTGTAGCCAGAACTCCACAACAAAATTGGAGTTGTGATAGAAAATAGGACACTAATAGAGGGCAGCTAGGACTATGTAGCAGATTTCACTCTTACCTACTACATTGTTGGGCTGAAGTCGTTATAATGCTTGCTATGTTTCGGAATAGGGTTTAGTGACTTAAGCCTAACAACAAGACACCTTTATGAACTAATACATGTGTTAGACCACCTTTAATATAAGTTTTTTGAGAACCTTTTGGGTGTCCTGTAACCATTCTTAATACCTTAGATCCCTAGGCAAATTTGATGGGAAGGCTGATGAGGGGTTCTTGGTTAGATACTTTATAAATAGTAAGGCTTTTAGGGTATTTAACACTAGAACTAGGAAAGTAGAGGAGAACCTGCACATTACCTTTCTAGAAAACAAACCCAATATTGTAGAGAATAGACCTGATTGGCTCTTTGATATTGATTTACTACCAAAACTCTATGAATTATGAGCCAGTTACTGCAGGGAATCAAACTAATAAGACTGTAGGTATCAAGAATAATGTTGATGCAATTACTTCTACTCAATATATATTCTGCTACCATATACTTTATGATAGTATACAGAGCTTAAGGATGCATGTTGCTGATAATTGCTGGTAAAAGACTTATGAAAAAACCAGAAATAAGGGTGAAAATTAAATGGTCAAGAAAGGAACGAGGAGCTTTCAAATAAAAGAAGGTGCCCAGAATGTGCAAGATTTTTAGAGATGAATTTAGATATTTTGCTTGTTAACAGAAGGATGGTTATGCTACCAGCACTAACAAAGTTTTTTCTATGTTAGTCCATTGTTAGTGCTGCTGGGCAAAGTTATAATTAATGATGATGATCTTTCCAACTGATCCTTTAGGCCTGATTTCAGAATGATACTGCTGATTTTCTAAATATTGGTATCTTTAGGTGCCTTATGATGATGAAGATAAAGGTGCAGAGGCTGACCTCAACAACTTAGAAAAATCCATGATGGGTCAGTCTACTTCCCATAACAGAATTCACAAGGATCATCCTAAGACTAGATCCTCAGGAGCATAAATTGCTACTCAACATCGGAGGATGACCACGGATTTTCTGTAAAGAACCATGCTTTGGTCAGTTACATTAATAAGAGGAAGAACAAATCTCACGATTTTCAAAACTGTTTATTTCTGATTCCTCTCTTCAAAAGGAACCTTTAACAGAAGGCGATTCAAGCTTTGGTGATTCATTGCTGGATAGAAGCAATTAGCAGAGGAGTTGCTATAGTTTAAAACTGCAGAAGGTTTGGAACATTGGTTGTTCTACCTAATGGCAAGTAAGAGGGCCATTAGAACCAAATAAGTTTTTAGAAACAAGAAAGTTCAAGAGAGGAATAGTAGTTAGAAAAAAGGCAAGACTAGTTGCTAATGTTATACCCAAGATAAGGAATTGATTCTGGATGAGGTTTTTGCTCTATTGCTAAGATCGAAGCAATTAGGTTAATTTTTGGCTATGTTCATTTATGGGGATTATGTGTACCCAGATAGATGTGAAGAGTGCCTTTTTATATGGTACTATTGAAGAGGAGGTTTATGTGTGCCAACCTCCTGGTTTTGAACATCCACGGTTCCCTAATTAAAGTTTTAAGGTAGAAAAAGCTTTATTATGGTCAACATCCAGCTACTAGAGATGGTAAGAAGGACCTTGTTTACCTACTTATGGACTAAATGGATTTAGAAGAGGCACTATAGATAAAACTTTATTCATCAAGAAGTACAAAGGTGATATCCTATTAGTGCAAGTGTTTTGTTACTACTGCTGATCTTTATTACTACTGCTAGTTTATATTTCTATTGCTCAGATTCATTTTTCTTATTATTCGTAATGGTGGGCAATTTATTGGAAGGCTGGATTGGTAGTGCGGTACATAATTTGTAGCTGTTATGATCCAAGTTGTATATCTACAGAACACCCCTATTTAATGATTACAAAAAGGGAAAGAAGATTACCATTTATTGATTTGCAGCTTATTATGTGTGGTGACATGTTCAAGGAAGTCTTAAGTCAAGGGGTAAAGCATGAAGATTTCTTTCATTCATGGAGATTAGTTTTGTAATTATCAAATAAGGGAAGATTTTGTTGGGTTTATTGATTTGATGTTACAAAATACATATGCTAAATGAAGGACGACTGACACAAACAGGGCTTAATTATGATACTTTGGTATTCTTACATATGGAAGAATTAAAGTTGACGATATCCCTGCATCACATCATGAAATGCTCATAGATACTCAAACGCCACGTACATTAGTGTGACTCTCGGATTTGCTCGCTGTTACCTCATATTAAAGGGTACTTATGGGTTCTGGCTACCCTAGAGAGAGAGTGTTCTGAATATACATAGACTTCTCACCTATATGAGTCTTGTAAACGTAGTGCTTGTGTGTACACAGTATGTTTTTAGGGGGGGTTAGAGTTATAGTTATTTATGCTAATAGTAGTTAGTGTTTAGTCCTCAAGAATCATTTGGGGCTGTGATGAATAAAGAAAAAACTTGAATACATCATTGTCTTAATTCGCGCGCTGCGTGCTCACGCTGTGTAATGTTTATCTTTGATGTTTATAATCCTAGATTAGATCTAAACAATCTGAGTCTTAAACGATCTTTAGGTTTTAACAGCGATATTCGTCTAAATATGCTTTCTTTAATAAATCTCAACTTGTTATTGTACCTATTGGTAATCTTCTTATCCATTTCTATTGCTTTCCTTTCAAGGTAAACAACGAACGCTTTAAACCATCTCATGATCCCCGAAACCCTAGGTGCATGGAATAAATCAATGATTTATGTGACTTTATCAATATACTCGTGAGCCTCTTCATTGTCATTTCCAGTAAATACATTTTCCTTAAATTTCTATATGCATTGTCCTTAAAATTTGAACATAATGTTTTCCTCAAACATTGGTTTAACAATTCCAGGATCGCTATCGACTCTTATCTTTGTCACGTATTTGTCTATGGTCAAAGAAATGATGTCCATGTCACCCATATCCTTAAAAAAACAAAGTAAACTAGTATTGCTAGGATGACAAGAGAATACAAAATCAAAAACTAAAATTAAAATCCTAAAAACTTAAATTTAAACCAATTAGCTCTCGACAGGCGCCAAAAACTTGATGCCTATTTAATAGATCTAGGTTTTAATTTATAATGTTCTCGTCTCCTAAGATCTCACAATTGCACTAACGGGCAGAGTACCGGTCGCTGTATATGTAGGATTGGGTAAATACGAAGACGTTCCCAAGAACTACATGGGCAGTCTTCAAACTGAATTTCCTTGTCACGTTTGAAGTTGTTTAAACTGACTAAAATGCAAAAAATAAATGACATAAATCAATGGAAGTGACACTTATCAAAGTAGAAACGTGCTAACCTAGTTAATCCTTTATTAATGCTATGATCCTATTTCCTAGTGCACTATCTATCTCTTGTTTTATATAGTGGTTCTAATATCATTAGGTCAGATTTGTAGTCGTAACCTAACTTATAATTCATATGATCTCAACCTCGTTGTTCATGGAAGTGGGCATTAGATATAGTCATTAGGTTCCCAACTATCTTTTAGACTTATCTAATGGCGACAATCTAACTCTCGAATTTAAATCCCCATTTAGTGCAACTCTAACAAAAGGTCTACCCGAGCTTTTTAAGTACTTTATCTAATGCAGGCGATGATATGGGCAACCCCTATAATTGAAATAGATGTCATCCCATCTCGAGTAACTCACTAGATAGGTTTCAGTTTATACCCCTACTCCACTAGCTACACAAGCTCACCTCTACACCTAGCCTTAGTTTACCAAAATGTGGGGATCATATGATAAGCACATAAGATATCTATATAAAACAATAATTAAACAGAGAAATAGAGATCAAAACATTAATAGTTTTATAACTATGCTAATACATAAAGTGTTTAGCCACTCATGTTGTAAAGTACTGATGTGTTGTAGTGAGGGCTGTTTATTTATGTTTTCAAGTTTTGTAAATTTTATTTTTGCTCGACTTTTACACTAACAACACTTTTTTGCGGAAGTGTACCCATCTCCCAGGAAGATTTCATGGTAAGTGGGTGTCGATCACTAAGAGCTGAGAATAATCTTTAAATTCTATCAATATTTTGGTAAATAAGCTAGTTAGTTTAACTTGTTACTTTAATCTATGATTTTAAACTAAGATAAACCTACGTATATCCTATTCTAAACGTGCTTAAGGGGGTTTTTTAGCCTGAGCGAATGGCAGAGTTTTGTGGTAACTTAGATCAATTTAAGACACATAACACACTCAAGCAGGACCTACAAAAGATAAGAAGGGTCGGTTCTAGCGAAATATAAGAAAACTGTATTATCCATGATTAATCCAATTAAAACATTGGTTTGTTTATTTAGTGCAATGAGTGCTTTTCTCGAGGCGGCATATCATTCTTAAGACTTAGGCGTTACTTCTTCGTAAGACCTAGACACGTAGAATTACAAATAATTGAAGTAACAAACAAATATACAAGCAAGTATACAGAGTTATACACTAATCTAAATAACACTAATCCTATGGGTTAGATTTAATCTAAAAGCCAAAATATCAAATAAAAATCAAGATTAAAATTTTCACTCCCTAGCAGCGGCGACAAAAACTTGATGTGTCGTTGTGAGGTTGTAATTTATGCTTTCAAGTTTTAAATTTATATTTTGCCGACTATACCAAAAACAACACTTTAACGGGCAGTGTACCCTTTCAGATGGGAGTTTAGTGGTAAGTAAGGTGTCGATCACTAAGAGCGAGAAACAATCTTTCAATTTATTAATATTTTGGTTTACTAAGCTAAGTTAATTTAAACTAAGTTAGATCTATTCTATGTTAAACCTATGCTAAACCTATGTTAATCCTAAATCTAACGGATAAGGGGGGTTTTCAGCTTGAGAGACTGGCACGGGTTTGGTGGTAACTTAGATCAATTTAAGACACAATAACACACGCAAGCAAATTAACAAAAGATAGAAGAGCGGTATAGCCAAATATAAGAAAACTGTATTAAACATGATTAATCCAATTAGAACGTTGGTTTGTTTATTTAGTGCAATGAGTGCTTATCTCGAGGCGGCATATCATTCTTAAGATTAAGGCGGTACTTCTTCCTTAAACCTAGACACGTAGAATTCTGTCACAATTAAATGCATCCGCATAAAGCATCCTTTTTGCTGATTATAATCTATCTTAGGGATTAAAGCAATGGTGATCTTGTTAAACCCTAGCTCATAGAGACTTTACCCACTTATTGCTTAATGGTGATTTATACACTAGTAGTCCACTAACCAAGTCTTTACCAATTAATTAAGAACGTACTCGTTGATCCCAAGGGTCACCTGCCGGTCCAACTAAGCTCACTAATCTAAAGGCAAAGATAGGTCGTTATTTGTGATCCTATTGGTCTAGATGTGTAAATCACTATATGGAGAGCCATCCCGACATCTAGCTAACTTGGTCCATATCACTAGATCCAGTGAATGATAGGTCGCACACAAAAGCACGTAAACAAGTATAAATTGATAAACATAAACAAGCATTCAACGATAAATTAAGCAATCGATATAAACAAACCAAACATTCAAATCTTCATAATAATGGCTAATACCCAAGGGTATTAGCCCTCAAACATCATAATCAATACAAGAGTAATAATCCAACCAAGGTAAACTAACCGAGTTAAACGAATGATACCAAAAATCAAACGATTACTAGAGTATAGGAGATTACAAGGTGTTTCTTATGGAATTAATAGCTTTGCTTGACCTCTTCTACTCTTCTTATCTTTTGAAAATCGACTTTTGTGGTTAAGGTATCGAAAATATGATCAAGCACACTGAAAACCCTTTTTTAGGTCTTCTATTTATAGTGTCTGGATATTGGTCGATACAGCGTATTGAGAGAGTTGGATATGGCGTATTAGGGGTTTCTTGGAGTAAGGACCACGTTCGATATCTTCTAGAATATTTTATTACTATATTATGAATACGGCGTATAGAATTCTCCTAGATACGGCGTATTGAACTTTAATTCTTCGTGGTTTCTTGTGAAGTGCAGGCACAGATACGCAGTATCTTCCTTGATGGATACAGTGTATTGGATGTCAAAACAGTATTCCTCAAATGTATTCGTTTAAGCTCCAGAATGCGTGCTTTTTTGCTAATCTTCACAAAGTACTCCATAATTACTGCAATTCTCATGTAAAAATGATTAAGTACTAATTCTTGCAATAATTATATAAAATGGGTTATTTACATGGGATAAATGATGCTATAAACGTGATGTTATTTGATGTCATCAAATATCTCCCTACTTGAATCCTACTTGTCCTAAAGTAGCCTTTAGAAATTTATAAAAATGTATCCCTAAGGATTTTTCCGTTAAGCATTTATTTGATTAATTACTAGTACAAAACTAAACACCTCATGAAATAGGAAGATGAAAACACTCAAATTACTCAACTAATCTATGTGGTAACATGTAACTAATTCACTCAATTGCTCGATCGTGATGAGTATCCTATCATAGGCTTGGCAAGGATACACATCTCCACCACTAAAGCTAAGGTGTAACAAGTTTATAAAGGTAAATTGGGTTTATTTATAAGGCTTAAAGGGTTTGATCACTATTTCTAGTCTCTACCGATACCAATATTCCAGAAAAGGTGACAAAGACCATACTTACATACCCATAACGATAGGATATACACATATGACTGCATAGAAACCTTAAATCGAATAAGCTAAAGAGTAGGACTAGTAGTGATATAGGGTATGGATCTTCTAATCCTTTTTCCAAAAGTAATAAACCAACAAGGCGAACAAAATCACACATACATGGACGTAATGACGGAATAGACACATGTGATTGCTCGCATCCTGATTCGAGTAAGATCTAAGGATAGAGATTAGGAAAGGAAAATAATTGTTGTTAAATAAAAATTACAAAACAAATAGACTAAGTCCAAACAGATAAGGTACAAGTTGTTAGATACTTTCCCGACCATTACCATGATAAAGACTCAGAAATATATACACAAACGTCTTGATCATAGATCAACAACCTAAGTTGGTGTTCCCGTAACGGTCAAATCCCAATCATTCCATACTATACATACTTTTATAAAATCAAGTGGCGATATCTACCACCTTATACACAACTTTACATTGTTGATTCACGTATCACCGAATAATCGATCCTTCAAATAATACTATTGGTTTAAGTTTTAACGAACCGACTATAAGACTTCCTCTCCTTTTTTGCTGCAATTATCTAATTTTTTTTACAATACTAAACTATGAATCTCAATGTAATTTCACCATCTTCACAATCATAATAGCTCCGGATAATTTCTTTCATAATTCT
>BQNB010017327.1:0-70120 GCA_026074375.1 Tanacetum coccineum | reverse complement strand
TACACCATTTTTCAAAGATATACCGACTAGAAATGTCCGACTCGAAAGGAAAAGATAAAATACAAGTATTACGTTAAAATGAGACTTAACGTTTTGGACAATAAGTAGTATTTTGCCTTTCTGACTAACTTAAGTTTTAAATAAATACTTGGAAGTATTTTTATATGAAAGTAGACTCAATTATCTTCGAAATGAAGAGTGGCACGACTTCTACGGACTTACGGTTGATTTTATATGAATTTTTAAAGTTTTCGAAAAACTGTCGAATCAGACAGGTGGTCCCCTTAAATATAAGGGGGCCGGCTAGGAATTTAGGGGGCTGGCCATCTGACACTCAAATTTTCCAATTTTTGTACAAAATTATTTACTGGCTTTGCAAAAAGGTGTACAACTTTTTGAACTTGATACCAAACATATAACACTTATTTAAGCATCAATTTTTTACCTTGAGCTAGTATAATTAGTGTATTTAACAACAAAACTAATACAAGTTAAGCAACAAAACACTTTTCATACTTAATCCTCCTTCATGGGTAATTTGATACATGGATCGTACTTAATTTTTAAAACCATTTGTTTTGAAAATTAGAGTGACGTGGCTCTGATACCAATTGTGGAAATCATAGAGGGGGTGAATACGTTTCCATTAAAAAACTTAAAACGTTTTGTATCAAATTATCGATCAAGTTGAACGCAATATGAGAAGTGTGAATAATACATCTATATCCACTAGAACATGGCATAGCAATATAAACACAATCATAATGTTAACTTCTATCCATTACACAATTATCATCCAAACAATATAAGCAACAATCAACACACATATAGATCTAATGCAAATATAAATGTAAGGCGATAAGGTAAATAATGATGTAAAGCAAAATGTAAAAGAAAGTGCAAACCGGACGCGATGATTTATAGTGGTTCGGTTACGAAGCACCTCTTCGCCCTACTTCACTCCCCGAGTACCCAACTTGAGAGTTACTTCACTAGTCAACAAGCTCCCTTTAGGTGGAGAAAACTGTACACGACTAAGCTTACACTAATTTCCAACACTAAGCCAAATGTCGAGTTCTAATCATAGCTAGAACCAATCTATCACAACTCTTGTATGCTAACCGCACTACTTCGCAACGATTCACAACTTAGCTTCACTTTACAACTTCTCTTCACTCCATAACTTTACTTTAACTTCACGACTTCTTTACCCTTCACAACTTTTCTGTACTTCACAACTTTAGTTCACTTCATCTAGACACTACCTTGATCACACCAATCTAACACTACTTACTAAGATCACCACGATCTAACTATTATACAAGTTTAAAATACATGGACTCAATCTATACATTGTGAATGTAAGACATGTCACGAATGCACTAACTAAACTACATAAGTTCGTATCTTAATGATAACGAGAGTTCTTCTCTTGCACTTGGAGGAATAAGCTTGAATCACTTGGAAATAAATGCTTAAGATTAAATGATCAAAGGATTGTAGGTGATGTATAAATTGATTTTTGACAGAAAAGAATAAGTGTAAAGGGTGAGAAAATCAGTGGGGAATAGTCCAGTATTTATAGGCAATCTGAGGGGAATTTTTGTCTGGTCGGTCCTCTTAATTAAGGTGTCGGTCCCCTTAATAATTAAGGGGACCACCCTTATAATTAAGGGGGCCACCCAGCTTGGACGCTCCCTTTTTTGTCTTTTCTGAGAGAGGATTTTTCTGGAACATTTCTAACCGTTTTTAGGTAGAAAATTTGAATTCAACATATTTATTTGAATAACACATTTCTTTTAAAATCTAAAAATGTTTTGTAAAAGTTGTAAAAATGTATATGACATTTTTATAAAAAAATGTGAGGTTAAATAAAAATTCCTTTGATCATAAAATAAAGTAAACATTTATTTATTCATACATTAAGTGATTTACGTCGAGTGCAAACTTTGTTGAAGCAGACTTGAGACGTCGAGAGATGTTGTCGTATGAATGTAATGATGATTTGTGATCACACGTAACTTAAGCACTTTACGTTATGTGTTATAAATAACATGTTTGTCTTCACCAAAACATGAAGAGAAAGTATAGATTAAATATCGTAATATTTCTACCAACAGTTTATGTGTTTATTACCTTGATTATGCTCACCAAAGGTAATTAGAGTCATGAATATACTAATGCATGTTTATAAGTATTCAATTGGTGAGCTAATCCATGTTGGACTTAAACATGTGTATACGTTTGTTGTGTGTGGTGCTTTTTGTTTGTTTGTTGCTAGCTATAGCCAAGAACACCTCAAAGGTAATGCTCTTGGCCTATGGCCCTGCCTTGGAACAAGGGGAACAACGATCTAGGGGTAGCATGTATTAAGACCAGGATCATGCCTTTTTTATTTGACAAACGGAGGAGAAGGAAAGCAAAGAGAGCTAGGGCTTACGGGGGAGAAGAAAAGCTACTAAAGCTTGGTGAAGACAAAGTTCAAGCTTCACCAAATTACAAGGCCAAGATCAAGACGCAAGATACATCAACGGCATTCTTTATTTTCGCTATGTTTGTACTTTTATTTGCTTTCGAGATTTTATTTGTCATCGTCAAAAAGGGGGAGATTGTTGGGGCAACATTGACTTAGATCTTCTTTACGTTTTGATGATGACAAATAAACATACGCAACACATAAAATAATAAATGATAGCCAATGTAACACCCCCAAATTTGGTCGCAGCGGAATACTGTGTATCCGGGAGTGTTACATCATAGGTCAATAGCACAAGATATGAGAACGACCTCTAAAAGAGTCGTTTAAAATACGATACATTGGATTTATAGAAATTGTTTGATACAAAGCATGATTGCTTAAATAGTTCAGCATTTGAAATAAAGATTCTAGATCATAACAATCGTCCCGAAATATAATGACTCCAAATCTTTATGCATGACACCCAAAAGACTATCCCAATGTACCTTGTGCACCTCGTGCATCATTAACCTGAGAAAAACATGCTTAAAATGTCAACATAAAGTTGGTGAATTCATAGGTTTATGTAAATAAAATGTAGGACCGTAAGATTTTCAAGGGTATGATAATGCAACATATGCAAATATCACAAATGTGATTATGTTTCCCTAAGCTCATGACACCGAAGCTTGACATGTATGAATGCAATATAAATATTACCATAGTGCCCGTGATGATGTTCTAACCCGCAACATTCGAATCCGACATGATATACATCTGTTGGTTCACTTCGTGACACTAGTGAGAGCTACTCACCCGGATGGGGATGTCAACCCCAATAGATCTATTTATAACATTCACGCTCACACAAAGTAATTGACAGTTCATGATAGTGGGCTCAAAGGGTTATCGCTACTTAGGCAAACACGTAATCATGATAAAATGTACACTTATGTCCAATTTGTAAAACAAAGCATGCTTCCCACCCAAAAAGATATAAAACATTTATCCAAAACGAGTAAAAGTAGGGCTATGAACTCACATTGAGTATTGAATATGTAGAAGCAAAGTTGTGGCACGAAAAACGATGCAAAAGACTTTATCCGCAACCTATGAATGAATAATACATATTCACTAAACGAGAAAATAATAATAAAAATACTTGCAATCTTGTCCCTAGTGTGTGCTTGATCTTTATTTAAAATAGTGATATTTGAAAACAATTTCTTGTTTTAAAATGGTCAACTTTATCGGGTCAACGCGGTCAAAATATAAATATATAATTCACGACTTTTGACCTTTAAGAAACTAGGTCGTACGTACTTTAAATTATTAGTTTAGGTCAGCCCTTGGTTTGGTCTCTAAGTACGTTAAATAATTAGACGAAATATTGACGTTTACTATTCAAGTTAAACATATAAATTACTAACTTTTTAGCCTGGGCAGTCTTAGAGTTTTACAACTAAATTTGTTTTTGTTATTTGACTATATTAAAAAGTAAAAGTACATTTGAAATCTCTGCTGGGAAATCTACAACTTCCGTTAAATAAGTTTCGGCTAAAAACGTCGTTTAAGTAGTTAAAAATAGCGCTAAATAAGTGCGGGTCGCAAAACTGCTTTCCAGACTTAGAAAATATTTGGGTTATTTCAACTGCTAATGTTTGCGTGTCCAGACTTTAGAATCAGTTTGTGGATTCGTTACTTAACGTTAAAACAAAGTAAAAGCACATTTGAAAAATAGGCTAGGTCTATTACAACTTACTTTTTATAAGTCTTGGGGTGGAGGTCGTTATCATGGTCAAAAACAAGGCTAAAGATGGATGTGTCGAGCTGTCTGTCAGCAGTATTAACTACTTGACAGTAGTATTAACTTTGGATCCAAATTGCGAGCTCATTTCTCAGCCATTTTTTGTGATTTAAGTTGCTAAATATAACATGCCAGGTCAACTATAAAATGCCCCTACTTGTTCTTTCTACGCCTAAGTCTAAATGGGTCAAAACAAGGCTTAAAGTCGACCCATTAGGGCTGCGTTATAGAAAGGCAATTGGCAGACTTGTACCTCGAACTTTGAGACCTTATAACTCATTCGTTTCTCAACTATTTTAGACGATTCAAACTGTTAATTAAACTACAATGGGTCATCTTTAATTAAACTAGATAGGCCACGACCCAACTGCCACTTATTGCGAAAAATATACATCAGGAGGTGGTTTCAAAGAAGTTTCATTTTCAAAGGTTATCCAAGCACAACTAGGACGAACATATGCAATTTAAAACAAAGAGGACGAAAGCATGAACTCACATAAACACGAAGGAGAGTGTGCGCAGAATTGACCCAACGAAAACCCTAACTCCTAAACCAAAAGAAAACCCTAGCTCGGCTTTGGAATGAACTCGTTGCCTAAGCTATAACCAAATGCCCAACACGCCTTGTCTTTATTTGTACTTGTAACAACTTTTTTGTCTCGTCTTGCTTGCTGGAAACTCAATCAAACAGAAACCTTAAGAGGACGAATAGGGTTTACGGTTTTCAAGGGTTTGGCGTATAATAAGATAAAAGAAAAACATGTGGACTGTTTTGAGTGTCGTGTATGAATCAAAACCAAAAAATATCAAAGGGTTTAAGGCTTGAGAGAGTTGATGACTTGCAGTTATGGTGGTCTTGTGAAGATACCAAACTCAGCCAAGGATTTTATAACCGAATAATAAGGTAAGGGGACAAGTCACAAAGGTGATCACAAGTGTGTGTAGATACAAATGGGGCAAGCATCTTTGCTACAGGATGTAAAAGCCATTTACTGTTGGTTTCTTGGTGAGGAAAAAGAGGAATAGCAGCTAGATATCACGTGTTGTTGTGGGTTTAGGAGAAAAAGGGGGTGAGGGCTTTTATCTGATGGGTTGAGGAGGGTAAAAGAGGCTTGGTATGTTGTATATATTCTCAATATTATGTCGTGTGTATAGGAGAGGTTTATAGAAAAAAAATATGTATCGACATCTTGCTAGATTGTAGGGATTCTATTTCTAAACCTAACCGAATATGTGTTAGTCTTTAGGAGTCATATGAGTCTTTATTTAATTTTTCCCATATATATATATATAAGTTAAGGTTTTTGATGTAAAGTATTTTAACGTGATTATGCAACCCTTCTTGTTGCGAACACAAATTAAATAATGGGTATGAAAGGTTCGTGTAATGTCTTAACAAGTTTAGGGCGTGATTCTAGTGAAACAATGATTTTTGGTGTCTACGCGATTCGACTAAAGCGATTTAATGGCTAACTACGCGAAATAAAATAAGGTCTAAAGTGAAATAGTAAAAGAAATTTAAAATGACAAAAGTACGAAGTCGTGATATGATCTGAAAAACACGGGGTGTTATACTAAAACACACGCAAGCAAATTAACAGAAGATAAAAGAGAAGTCTAGCCAAATATAAGAAAACTGTATTAACCATTATTAATCCAATCAGAACGTTGGTTTGTTTATTTAGTGCAATGATTACTTATCTCGAGGCGGCATATCATTCTTAAGACTTATGCGTTACTTCTTCCTAAGACCTAGACATGTAGAATTCTGTCATAATTAAACGCATCCGTATAAAGCATCATTATTTACTGATTATGATCTATCTTAGGGATTAAAGCAACTGGTGATCTTGTGAAACCCTAGCTCATTGAGACTTTAAACTTAATATCTTAAATGGGACATTTTCTACACTAGTAGTTCCACTAACAAGTCTTTACCAATTAATTGAGTAACATACTAGTTTATACCATGGTTACCTTATGGTCCAATAAGCAGGCTCAATCTAAGGGTAAAGATAGGTACGTTATTTGTGTTCATATTGTTACTAGATGGTTATAAATCACTATATGGAGAGCTATCACCCGGCATCTAGATTACTTGGTCTGTTATAATCTAGATTCTAGTTGAATGAAGGTCGCATACAAAGCTGTAAGATAGTATAAATTGATAAACTTTAAAAAGCAATCAACGATAATTTAAAATAGAGATAGACAACACTAAACATTAAGATCTTCATATAATGGACTTAATACATGAGGTTCTTAGCCTTCAAAGGCATAATTAATCCAATAAGTAATGATTTTAGCCAAGGTAAACTAAATGAGTTTTACGAATGATACCAATACTGAACGATTACAAGCGTAGTATAAGAAATTAAAGTTGTCTCTGTGGAAATTTATCGCGTTGACTCGACCTCATTTTGCTCTTTTTCCCCTCTGAAAATCGACTTTTTTGTGTTTAGGTATCTGAGAATATATTTAGCACAACCACTCTAAAATCGTTTTTGAGTTTTTATTTTTTGGTCTGGAATATGGTCGATACGGCGTATCCAAAGTCTTGGATACAACGTATCGGGGGTTTCTTGGAGTAGGGACCACGTTTGATATCTTCAATATTTTTTTTTTCCATATAGCTTGAATCGGCGTATTGGTCTTTCCTGTTGTCCATCGTGGTCTTTGGTGTGCTTTTTCTTTTTTTATGAGTGAAGAATTATAGCCGTATCATTCCTTGATTGGATTCGGCGTCATTGGATGTCAGGAACAGTAATCTTTAAATATACTTCGTTTATGCTCCGAATATGTGCTTTTAGTTAACTTTTCACCAGTACTTCATTATTTACTGCAATTCTTCAAATACATGGGATATATGATGCTATTAAAATATGACAATTATTTGTTCGTCATCAAATATCACCCCACTTGAATTCCCTGTTGTCCTCAAGTAGCCTTTAGATGTTTATGAAAATGTATCCATTAGGTTTTTTAGTTTAAGCTATTTATTTGATCTATAAACAACCAATCACCTCATCGGATATAGGAGATGAAAACTCTTCAAAATCACACTAATCTAATTTTATGTGGTTAACATGTAACTAGTTAGCTAATTGCTCGTCGTGTACGAGTATTATATCATGGCTTGGCTATGGATTCAAATCTCACCATAGAGCTAAGTAGTATTCAAGTATATATAGGTAAAATGGGTTTTTTATTATTAGGCTTAGGGTTGATAATTCTATAATCTTTCACCAAACTACCACACAACTTGGCAGCTGAAGCACACATTACATGGCCGTATCGTCGGAATAAACATGTGCGTTCGATTCACACATCCTCATTGAGTTTAAACAGAGGGTTAGGTTGAAGATTAGAAAGTGGGAGATTATCTACCTCTTTATACATTACTTAAACATAGTTGAATTATAGAGTTTCATCGTTTATAGATCCTTAATATAATTCCTTCGGTCTAAGATTTTGAGAACACGATTATCTTAAATCCTTCTCCTTTTTTTTTTTGTCTGAGATTTTTCTAATGATTTTCTATTTTTTTAATTCACTTACTACGAAACTCGATGTGATTTCTCCCTCTTCTCGATCATAATTACTTCCGGACTTTTCCTTCGGTAATTATTCATTCTTCGAATTGTACCAATTATTTGTGTTGGTAGTAAATATACATGAGGTTTTGGAATACTTTTATTCATTCCAATTCAATGTGCAAATTTCTACCAACGTATCAAAGATAGAAAATGACACATGACTCGAGAATCAATACTTTACATCTTTAAACAACTAGCAAACTGATAAATGACTTTAATCTTACAGTGGTAGGCTTGTGTAAAGGTGTAACGAAACTGATAGTTGGTGTAAGTCCTTAGGATTGCTCTTAGGTTTTTCTTGGGGTATCTTATACTCTTATTCGTGATATAAACAAAGGGGTTTATCGGGGATTTAACTATCCATGTGTGGTTAGTTATTATACATTCTATGTATCAGGCTTTTTGAGTGTATATACTATATATTTTAACCAATTATATCAAGTTACTCTTTCTAAATCATAGTATTCTATTATTGTGGTTCTCGAATTGATATAATCAATGTCAAGTTCTAAAGTCTCTAACAATCACCGACACACTCATATTTTGTGAAATTGGGGTAAACTTTCGGGAAAGTGTATAAGGTTTAAATCTCACAATATCTAAATGGGTATTGTATTTTTTTGCAGGTTATGTATTAGTGATTTACCAAAGTATGCTTGATTTTTTTTAAATTTTGTGATAATTTAAGCATGTTTTTATATGAAAATTAGATCAAGTATAATTCTAATTCTCATCCACCACTTGAGTTATTCAACTGTATCGTTTGTATAGATAAATCATTATATCGATAATTAAAAAAAATTAGAATGAGAAACTCCCCTGATATTTTGCTTGGTAGATTCTCCATGTAGGTTTATGAGCAAGAATTCGTGTTGAACAGCCATCTTGAGGTTTTCAAGACTCCAACACTTTAAAATTTCCAGATCGTAGATTCTCCACCAACATTGTCGATTTCTTTTCTTTCAGCGAGGTCCTGTGCAAATTATAGGAAAAATGATGCATTCCTATCTTGGTACCTACGGTTAATTTAAACTAAACTAAATACTAAATACGGGTCAGTCTGTTAAATACGCCGTATCATGTGCATGAATATGCCGTATCATGTGCATGAATACGCCGTATTGACAGAACTAATAATAATGTTTTTAAAGTGCATAAAAATAAAGGACTGATAACGTCCAGACAATCAATACGCCGTATGGTATGAGCGGGATAGCCGTATTGACAGAACTGACGATAATGTTTAAAGTGGATAAAAATAAAGGACTGATAACGTCCAGACATTCAATACGCCGTATGGAATGGAGCGGATATGCCATATTGATGTCGGGGAAGACAGACTCGATAAAAGTAAATATCAATCCAGGTTGTCTCCCTGGAAGCACTTTTGTTTCAGCTAGTCTTTAAGTTAGACTTTTCCCTTCCTTCATTACTCCATCTCATGCACGCTTATGTGCCTGCGTGAGAGCCATTCTTCAATCTTTGCATCTCGAACATATTCGGGTCCTAAGTTTAAGACCCCCTTATAGAAACTCTTGAGCTTTTGGTACGAGTGTGAGATCCCATTGATTTTATATTCTTCACTTACCTTCAGTAATGGTAGGATCTTGTTACATTGTTCATTAGTGTGGTTTTTAAACCTCGGATGTGACCGCATCATTCCATCGAACCATTTTGCATTAATCCCAACTTCTCTTAAAAACGGTTCACCAAGGATAACATCGCCCATTCCTTCATTACGATAAGCATCCATATCTTCTTAAACTGCAAAATCTGTTAAGATAAAAAAAGTTCCAACAAAGATAGGTATGTTCATTAAGGCTCCAACTACATTGTTTCCCTTGTATTCCAATTTGTCCTTCCTTATAGAATTATAAAACTTTTTGGACATCACATTTACGTATAAGATAGGGAAAAAATTAGCGTGTAAAAATTCAAAACCTATCATGCAAGAGAACTTCAAGTTGTACGCATAATCAATACGGATCTTTTTATCGTGGTTTCAATCACTAGGGTATCAAAAAACTTTGCTAACCATTCTAGCATCATTCCTAGTTCTAAGTTCCTTAACTACCTCACCTTCCTTAATGGTGGGCATTAAATCATCAACTTGATCTCTCTTAAGGTCTAATGGTACATTAAGATTGTTTAGTTCTATGTAATCCTCAAAGAAAGGGTCTAATGATCTAATCAACACCAAAGTCTCTCCTATTAGCCTAACTTCTAAATTAAGTTCCATTATTTCTCTTAAGCTTAGCATGTAGACCCTCTTAATTAAACTACTTGCAAGTTTAACACTTTTGAAAATTATTCTTTCTTCCCCAACTCTCAAAGTAATATTCCTTTTGAAAACATCAATCTTGGCGTGGGCGGTAGACAAAAATGGTCTTCCGAGGATCAATGGCACTTTGATATCCTCGGGCATATCAAGAATAATAAAGTCTATGGGGAAAACAAATTTACCAATCCCTACTAGCACGTTTTCAGCAATTCTTTTTGGATATTTCACAGTCCTATCTGCTAATTCAACTGTCAACTTAGTATGAGCTAATTCGCCTAATCCTAAGTTAAGGTAGGTCGAGAGAGGCATAACACTAATGCTAGCTCCTAAGTCAGCAAGGGCATTATCAAAGCAAACATTATTAATAAAGCAAGGTAAAGTGAAACTCCCTGGGTCTTTCTCCTTTCTAGGTATGGAATTATTGATATGTGAAGCTTCTGAGTAAGCTTCTGAGAATTGTGGTCCATATGATCCTTTCTTTTCTTCACAGTAGAAACCATTCAAATGACTTGGAAATGGAATTGTCGTTTGTTTTGTCTCGTACATTAGTGTATGGTTTTGTCCAGTGGATACAGCGTATTGGGAGGATCCCATACGGCATATCGGGTATGAATCAGCTTCAACAATAGTTGAGATTGACTTGACTTGGTCCCTCAGGTTAGTTTCAGTTGAGCTCAGTAAACTTACAAATCCTCTTTCCTGTAGTACCTTTCTTATTTGACCGATTTGGATCTCCAAAGTTTTAATTGATGCTCCTTGGTTCCTTATGGCAGCATCAGTTGAAACTCGGATCTCTTTGATCAAATTGGAGTTTTCCTCATGTCTTTTTGCCGATTCACTCATAAACTTGCTCAGTGTATCTTCCATAGATTGCCTTCATTCTTAAAATGAAGGATTCGCGTTGTTTCTTTGATAGAATCCCAGAGCAGTTGCTCTATATCCCCCTCCTTGAAAATGTGCACCAAATTAAGTGTAGTAAGCTTCTTCAAGGGTTTTCCCTTCTTCCTTAAGTGGACAATCTTTGGTGCAGTGGGGACCTTTACATTGTTCACATCCTACTTGAGCAGCATAAACTTTTTCATTCACTTTCTTGATTTCTCTTCCAAGATTGTTGAGTTGTGCTTGTATTGCTGCTAATCTGTCAGAAGTTTCAGTACTTCTGGTCCTTGATGTTCCATTGTGCCATTTTTGAGAGTATTTAGCCATTTCTTAGATGGCTACTTTTGCATCAGCAGTAGTCTTCGATGTTATGGCTCCTCTTGAATCAAGAATTTGTCTAGTTGGAACATCCAATCCATTATAGAACAAGACTATCTCTTGTATCTCTGTTAAATAGTTTTGAAGACACTTCATCAAGAGTTCTTTAAATCGCTCCCAAGCTTGATAGAGGTTTTCATCCGGTTCTTGCTGAAAGTTATTGATCTCCTCCATTTTCTTTGCAGTACGAGCAGGTGGGCAATATTTGCTTAGAAACTTTGTCTTCAGATCTTCCCAAGTTGTAATCGAACCAGATGGTTTGTTTCTTAGCCAACGACTTGCGGCTCCAGTTAAGGACATAGGGAAGGCTCTAAGCATCACTTGGTCTATAGTTATATTAGGGATGTGGAATAAATCCATGATCTCAAGAACTTTCTCAATATGTTCGTTTGCATCTTCATGATCCGAACCGCTAAAGGTGTTGTCACGTAGTTCTTTGAGAAATTAGCCTTTTAATTCAAAATTATCCTTCTCCTCGATCTTAGGCCTAGCAACTCCTGATCCATAGTCGGCTCAAGTTTTGCTCATGTATTGTTTCATAGTTTCCACCATTGTTTCCGCGACTTCTTCCTCTGAATATTCTTCTTGGTCAAAAAATAGATCGAAATCAGGCGATCTTGATTCGTCAAGACTTAGTGTCTTGAAGTGCTTCCTAGATGATCGAAATTCTCGTTCCGGATCCTTGAAAGCCGTAAATAGTTCCTTAGTAGAATTTCTTGTCATGCACTACCTGAAACAAGGGATAAACAATCAGTAGGATAGGCTTAGCAGAAAGAAAACACAGATATACGGAAACTGAATACGAAAAACCAGATCTGTTACTGTATCAGATAGTCAATACGCCGTATTCAATGAAACTAAATACGCTGTATTAATCTTTTTGAACGAATACGTTGTATTAGATAGAAAGTTGGATACGCCGTATCCAATGGAAGTGGATACGCCGTATCGGTTTATCGACCAGAACAGTGTATTATGAAAACAATTAAATACATAAACAATTAAACACACAAATATACAAGCAAATATACAGAATATATAGAATTATACACTAATCTAAATTACATTAATCCTAAGGGTTAGATCTAATTTAATCTAATGCTAAAAACCAAAATATCAAATAAAAATCAAGATTAATTTTCACTCCCCGGCAACGGTGCCAAAAACTTGATGTGTCGTTGTGCGGTTGTAAATTATGATTCAAGTTCTAAATTTATATGTTGTCGACTTAACAAAAAAACACTTTAACGGGCAGTGTACCCGGTCGGTGGAAGTTTCGTGGTAAGTAGGGTGTCGATCACTAAGAGCGAAGTTAAATCTTTCAATTTATTAATGTAACGCCCCTCTACGAGAAGGAGGCCGAAACATCATAATCATGGTGTCATATCAAAGCACAATAAAGGCATACAAACCTACAAGCGGGAAACCGGAATCAAACATCGGTCCCCTTCATAAAATAACTGTACATAACTGAAAAGAAAGTAATCTAAAGGTAGCTCTCATCCTAAGCTTAACCCTTTTTGCCCAAATCCCATCGCCATGTACCTGCCGTAAGAAACATGAAAAGAAATACGGCTGAGCATAATTGCTCAGTGAACGGATAAAATGATACAGTAAGATAGGTATAAATCATGAATAAATAAACATGAAGCAGCGGAATATGAATCGTCAGTGTCATGAGAGAATCTGTAAGATAAGTCATGAGAGAAAAGTAACATAGGAAAACATAATTAACATGGGTACAAGATGTCGTATGATATCATATGTGTTGTGGAGAAATTGAAGGGTACATCATGGGGAAACTGTGGAGCAAGCAAAACATGGGTAAAATGAGGTGAAAGACATTTTTGTAAATCATAAAAGTCATGGGGAAATATAGGAGTAAGTGAGTATCATGAAAACATACATAAGAGTTATGAGGAAAGTGGTAATATGTAAAGTCTGGATATTATGAGGTAAGAAATATCATGAAATGTCATAATTGTCATGAGGGAAACTGAGGAAAATACATCGTGAGAAACTAAGTGTGAAACATGTAAACATGGATAATATGGAGTAAAAGATGTCATGAGGAATAGGAATGAACATGTAAAGCATGGTTGTTAAGATGTAAACGTATAATGGAATATCATAGGTAGCATAACATAATAATAAGGATTTGCCCACGAGCTCATATAATCATACATAATAATAACGTGCATACATGCATAAAGTAGAGGGGATGCCTCAACATGTACTAGAGGGGTGACCTCTTATAATGAAATGGGTGGAGGGATCAACTCCAATGTGATGGGATGTAGAGCACACACCAACCAATCACCATGAAACGTATAAACATGTAAACTAGGATGCACCCATACGCCCCGAATAATAATGGCCAGACATGAAATAAAGTAACGTGAAAAGGGACGCCGCGTGAAATCACTCTCAACGCGAAAGAGTCATGACACAGGTGCCTCAAGTGTCATGGTCATGGTACCTCCATAACTAGGTGGTAAGTCACATAAATCATGGTCATGCATATATATATAGCTCGGGCAGTGGGACATGAAATAAACATGGAATAAATCATGGCAAAACATAGAAATGGGGAAGCATAGCAGTTCTTGGGGAAATGAATCATGAATAGAAAGAATGTCCTTACTGAAAGGACGGAATATCCGTACCTGGACAATGAAGCAGTGAAAGGAAGAAAATAGAAAGGTATTACTCCGTCTTCACACGTGCTACATGATAAAGAGCTTGTATAAGTTACTTGTGCATGATTTAAGTTTCTTTCTATATTTAGTAACTTTCTATTTTTGGTAACTTTCCTTGATTGGTATACTTGTATGTTTCTTGGATTGTTGTATTCCATGATTTGTATCTTGTTATACTTGGTATTCTAAAAGTAGTACTTTCCTTATTTAGTAAGTTTCCAAAAATAGCAGGTTTCTATAAATAGTAACTTCCTAAAAATATAGCAGGTTTCCATAATTAGTAACTGGCTAAATAATAATCTATTTTAATTATTTAGATAAATCATGTTATTTAATATACTTTAGTTATAATTGGTAATTATTTATAATTAGGGACATAATGTCATTTTCATGATTTCGAGGGTAAAACTGTAGTTAATTAGAGTTAAAGGGTCTAAAGTGTCATTTCATAAATTAGGGGTTAATATTGTCATTACTTGAAAGTTTAAGGTTTAAAAATGAAATTTATTAAAGTTAGGGTTTTAAAAGCACTTAGGGTAATTATATGTTGCCGAGCCCATTGGGCCTCGGCTTGGTCTTGGGCCTCACACACATACGACAACTCCACACACATGACTTGCCGAGCCCATTGGGCCTCGGTTGGTCTCTTGGGCTACACGGTCCATGTAACAAACAACCATAAGCCCAAATTAAATTAGCTCATAAGCCCATACTTAAACCGAAATTATCTATGCCCTAAGCCGTTCGGGTTGAAAAGACACTTAATGTAATTATATAAATTCTCAGACGGGCACGTTTATTATTATAAAAATACCCAGTCATGAGCCCCCACACCAATCATATTGTTGCCGTAAATATTTATAGCCATAAGCCCATAATATACGCGAAAAGTTTTAAGCCATAATCCATTATAATGCCGAAAATCTTTTAATCAAATTAAATCTGGATTCATGGCTTGGTATAATTATTCTTAACATCACCCCCCCCCCACTTAACATATATTTCTTGTATTATTTCTTGTATATTCTTTTCTTTCATCGTGATAATCTATTAAGGTTTCTTGGCCAATTCATGTGTATTAATACAAACACAAGATAAGTAATATAAAGGTTTTTACAACGTACCAATTACGGGGAGTAATCGAGGATTGATTATAGATGGAAGAACACTAGGATCTCACAAACCCAAAAATTGATATCTCGCTCTCTCTTTCTCACTTGTGTGCGCCGGCTTGTTAGAATTTTTTAGGGTTTCTTGTGTTTAATTCTATGTAACCTATTTATATGAGATAAAACCCTAGTTTATTGTTAGTTATAAATTCAGGACCTTGGGCATTTGGATTTTAAATAATTAAACAATGGGCCTTTTCTTTCCTTGTGATTTGCCGAAATTCATTTGGGTCCAAAATAAAGATAGGTTTGTATTTTTATGTCATATTTCGCTCGTGTTATGTATCTTGATTCGTAAATTTTATTTTCGTACGTTACTTGTCATGATAATTAATTCATAAGTTTTCTTGTCGATTTCATTGCTTATTAGAATTTTTTTTTTTTTTTTTTTTACATGTAGAAGATTATTCTCTTTGGGATCACCTTGTCACAGAAGAAATATGGCATAATCACAGTATCATAAAGCTGTATACATGATTAATCAAATAGAAAAATCATAATCAGACTTCAAGGAAGCTAACTATAACTCTATAACTAAAGGCATAACACAATCAGTTAACTTAACCTAATGTCCTAAGCTATTGGCGCAATAAGCTGATCATTTAAAGAAAAGTATTATATCAGCATACCTATCTTCATACAACTCTTTAGATCCAAAATACTTATTCAGCTAAAAATTTAATTATATAAATGAATGGGAAAAGTTACCTACTTGTAATTATCGTTTACATTTTCTTGTAACTTGAGCAGACTTGAGTACATATGACCTGATGCCAAATCTTAAGCTGATGTACCCATGTAAGGTTACGTCTCTTATTTATGTCTTCAAGATAACCATCCATGCTACCATTAGCGCCATACTCATTAACAATAATCATCTCATTGTCTACATCACAGTAACCAAGGAAATTAATGTTGTTTTGATGATGGAACTTGAAAATCAAGTCAAGCTCATTACAGAACTCTTCCTTTCCTTGGGCACCTTTTCAATTTAGGCATTTGATGGCAAATGTGCAGTATTGCCAGCTTTTAGACGATTTTCCCTTATAAACATCACCAAATCCACCCTTTTCAATCTAGGTTTCGTTACTGAAATTTCATGTCACCGTCAGGTGCATCAAGTCCAAATGTATGTAACTGATGTAAGATGAGTGAGATTAACATAAAGGGATTTACCTTGACTTAAAGTAGCCCCGGCTTTTGGTCCCAAACTATTGTCACGTAAGTTTTTATTCCAGACTATTGGTCCAAAATGGCTTTTAGGATCATCTTTAGTGGTGAGTCCCTTCTTTTTCTTAGATGGTTTCTTCACATCAATAGTCACTATATATTTTTTGTTGTCTTCAAATTCCTCATCTTATAGAAGACGTTTTGCAAGATTACGGTTCACCTCAAGCAGTTTCCTCTTAATCTGGAAGATAAAGAATAATCCTAAAGTTAGATCTGTTTATCATTAGTGAGTTAAGAAAACAACCACAGAGATACTAACCGTAATTCGGGTGCTTCGTTCCTGCTCCTCCTTTTCTTGCTTTCGTTTCTCTATATACTCTTCATATATAATTGGATTAGCTGATGCCTGTGCCTGTAAATAATATTTAATACATTTTTTTTACAAAACATTAGGATCATAAATAAAGTCTGTTGATCCTCCTCCATCGCTTCCTAAAAAAACAATGAAAAGATGTGACATTTACAATAAGATTGAAAATATGGACACTTTAGCTGCAAATTTTATTGTAATCGGTAACAACTTTTACTTACTGTCATAGTTTTAAGGGATGATATCCACATTGGAGTAGGTCCCAAGGCTGGTAAAAAATAAGAAGGAATCTGACTGGTATCCAAATCCAGTAGTATTAGTCTAATGCTGCTTATGAGTCATGCCACACCGCCTCCATTACTACGATCACTGAATACAAACCAATAAGAACCAATAAGATATATAAGTTTACAAAAAAATTAGAGCTGGATCAATATATAAGAGTAATCAGCTTGATATAATATGATATGCTGGATATAAACAGCATATAACTTTTGACATTCTTCAAAACAATAAGAACAACATTAATCTCAGATTATGGATATGGATTAGTTAAGTGCATGAATTCATATTCAAATATATATCAATAGGAAAAGAATGGGAATTCATGTTTTTTATTGCTCGTGGTAAGTTATTTTAGGGTTTATTATATAAATAAAACCCTAAATTAACACACCTTGTAAAAAATTAACACAGTTTCATTAGGGTTTTGAGGAAGAAACATATACTTTTAAAACAAAACAAAGAAGATAGCAACCTGCAAAAAGAAAGAAACCAACATATGCATACATAATCTTACATTCGAGTTTTAAGAAAAAACATAGTTTTGAGAAAAAGGAGGCATACCTTTTTTTAATATGATAACGAATGCTGGATTTTTTTAAATGATGTATTTTCCATGTTTAACTGGTATTTTTTTAAACAAAGCATGACATATTTGATTTCGTGGTAAGTTATTTTAGGGTTTATATAAATAAAACCCTAAATTAACACAGTTTGTAAAAAATTAACACAGTTTCATTAGGGTTTTGAGGAACAAACATATACTTTTAAAACAAAACAAAAAAGATGGCAACCTGCAAAAAGAAAGAAACCAACATATGCATACACAATCTTACATTAGAGTTTTGAGAAAAAACATGGTTTTGAGAAAAAGGAGGCGTACCTTTTTTTTAATATGATAACGAATGCTGCATTTTTTAAATGATGTATTTTCCATGTTTAACTGGTATTTTTTTAAACAAAGCATGACATATTTGATTTTCATTATATATCATAACTTCTGGTTTGCTCCATTGGTTGAGGTGTTTGTTTGCGAGTTAGCAAACCTAGGTTCAAATCTTGCAATCAACATAATTTTTGTAAAAAATCCGAAATTTATAATAAATATTAAAAATATAATGATAAATAGTGATGAAGAAATAAAAAACGAATTTTACATAAAAGGATGGCAGTAGGATGCCAAGTGGAATAATATGTGGCATGACTCCTCTTATATAATTGTGATGACCTGGCATCCATGATGACATGGCGTTATGACGTGGCATAAAATTGTCAAATGTCTCCTATTATATATAATGATATTAGTAATTATATATTTTTTATATTATATTTATATTTATATATATAAAAGGATGATTCGCCACCCGTCCATTTATACCATGTCATCATGCTTGTCATCACTTTTTATTTATTTATTTTTGATTTTTTTTAAATTTTTTTTAAATTTATCATAATTTTTTTAATATTTATAATAAATTTCAGATTTTTTTTATAAAAATTATGTTCCAATGTTTGAACCTGGGTCTGCTAATTTACAAACAATCACTCAATCAATAGAGCAAGCCAAAATTTGTGATATACAATGAAAAATCAAATATGTTATGCTTCTTAAAAAATATCAGTTAAATATGAAATATCATATTAAAAAAGGAACGCTTCCTTTTCTCAAAACCCTAATATATTCGTTTTTGTAGGTTTTCGGTTTGCTCGCATCTGCAGAGAATATGCTAAAGATGTTGGCGAAAGCAAGAACCAACATAAAAGAACCTACTATTAAAAGGTTGTATCTCTTTCTATCCATGATGTTTGAAGAATGTGTTCAAATATATGTGACGTTTGTAGAATATATAGAGAAAGTTTCATTGTGTAGAATATATGAAACTGATGCTAACTAATTATATGATATTGTAACAGGATGAATCTGATGAAATGTTGAGCAGAGGTTTTAAGGATCAAATCTATGATGTCTACCGATACCTTCCACTAGAACTTTAGGTGAGTTACATTCTTTTGCCTTTTTCTCCTTTTTCGTCATTTATTTGTACCGAGTAGCTTCTACTATAGGAATATTTGCTACAAGGAATGAATGAAGGATGTTGTATGATTTGAAAATAGCATTAGTTGTTTTGACATGATAAGGATACAGTGTTTATTTTTTTAATTCATGAGGTTTTAATAACAGCCTGTGGAGTATATGGGGTAAAGAAAGGGAACTAACACTATGCTAATTGAAAAGGGACCATAGATATAGATGGTGATTGGAAGAGGATGTTAGAGATAGATGTCTAGAAAGTGAGGAATAAATCGTAGCTTTTAGATAAAATATGGTTATGATGAGTCATATGATCGTAATATTCTGATTGCTCTAGAGAGTATATTCCTTTGAAAAATAGTGGATTGATAGGTAGGCTAAGATTAAATGATAGTTCACCAAAGCACAGACAGATAAAAATGTAAAGGTGGTACGAAGAAAACTTGGACACTCAAGGACTGACACTACTTAATGTCTCTTTAAGATTATAGTGTTGACCCAAACTATGTTTGCAACAGTCCTGCGGTTTATAACATATCAATGTGGGTATTGCTTATCACTGCTCCTCGGTTGTTGCATACTTGCTGTGATCATGAAAATGTTGGTTATTTCTGAATATATTTAAGGGGGTTATCATGTAGTTAGTCGTGGGCACATTAAGGTTCTGGCACATGGTTATTTAAGTAAGTCAGTTGGGTGGGTGACGATGCATAAGGGGGTGTTGGGGGGGATGGGCGACGGGAATGGGTGGGGTACGTGGGGCGGGGGGGTTTTAAATTTATCATAATTTTTTTTAATATTTATCACAAATTTTGGATTTTTCTTATAAAAATTATGTTCATTGCAAGGTTTGAACATGAGTTTGCTACTTCACAAACAATACCTCAACCAATGGAGCAAGCCAGAATTTGTGAGATACAATGAAAAATCAAATATGTTATGCTTCTTAAAAAATATCAGTTAAATATGAAATATCATATTAAAAAAAAGGAACGCTTCCTTTTCTCAAAACCCTAATATATTTGTTTTTGTAGGTTTTCGGTTTGCTCGCATCTGCAGAGAATATGCTAAAGATGTCGGTGAAAGCAAGAACCAACATAAAAGAAACCACTGTTAAAAGGTTGTATCTCTTTCTATCCATGATGTTTGAAGAATATGTTCAAATATATGTGACATTTGTAGAATATATAGAGAAAGAATCATTGTGTAGAATATATGAAACTGATGCTAACTAATTATATGATATTGTAACAGGATGAATCTGATGAAATGTTGAGCAGAGGTTTTAAGGATCAAATCTATGATGTCTATCGATACCTTCCACTAGAACTTTAGGTGAGTTACATTCTTTTGCCTTTTTCTCCTTTTTCGTCATTTATTTGTACCGAGTAGCTTCTACTATAGGAATATTTGCTACAAGGAATGAATGAAGGATGTTGTATGATTTGAAAATAGCATTAGTTGTTTTGACATGATAAGGATACAGTGTTTATTTTAATATTCATGAGGTTTTAAAACAAGCCTGTGGAGTAATATGGGGTAAAGAAAGGAACAAACATAGCTAAATTGAAAAAGGACCATAGATCATACGATGGTGATTGGAAGAGGAAGATAGAGATAGATGTCTAGAAAATTGAGGAAAGATCGTAGCATCTAGATAAAATATGGTTATTGATGAGCATATGATCTTAATAATCTATTGCTTAGAGAGTATATCTCCTTTGAAAATAGTGGAAGATAGGTAGGCTAAGATTAAATGAAGTTCACCAAAGACAGACAGATAAAAATAGAGGGATGGTACGAAGAAAACTTGACACTCAATTACTGACACTACTAATGTCTCTTTAAGCTACTAAGTGTTGACCCAACTACTGTTTCCAACAGTCTGCGGTATAAACATATCATGTTTGGAATTGATATCATGCACCACGGTTGTTGCATACTTGCATTGATCAAGAAAAGAGTTGTTTTCTATCTTAATATATATAGTTTTAAACCAGTATAATACTTTGGCACTTCATTTACAGGCAATTAAAAACTATTTGTCTTCTGTGATTCGAAGAAGTGCTACCAAATTACCAGCGATGTTGACAATGGTAGTATCGATGTATGTTTAGCAAGTGCACTATATGTCATTGTTAGCCTATTTTAATTCAGGTAAAAATTTAGACCCATTTTTCCACCTCTGGAGAGAGAATCTATTGTAATAATAGGCATTATATGATTACAGAAAATGTTGGATTGTCACTTTCGTATGGGTTGTCACTCAACGGCATGCTTTTCTGGGCTTTATTTACGAGTTGCTTTGTTGAAAACCGCATGGTTTCAGTTGAGAGGATAAAACAGTTCACCAACATACCATCAGAATCTGAATGGTTCAAGAAAGACAACCTCCCTCCTCCAAATTGGCCTGATCATGGGAGTTTGGAGCTTAAAGACTTGTAAGTATTTTTGGCATTTCAATCCATTTGACTTTGAGTAAGAATGGATTGCTTCAGGTAAAACATAAAAAAATATATGTAGAATTTTATTGAAATATGGATAACAAAGTTTTCTGGGTTGCCGACTCCTTTTGACCCGTTACCAACCCGCTCATGTATTTGTCGTATATATTCCAAACAGATCTTAAGAACATGTATATTTTCTTGTGTGCAGGTTAGATACCGTCCAAACACACCTCTCGTGCTTAAAGGGATTACTCTAAACATCCAAGGAGGACAAAAGATAGGTGTTGTTGGTAGAACGGGTGGTGGGAAATCAACTTTGATTCAAGTTCTTTTAGGCTGGTCGAATCCACTGGAGGAAGTATTATTATTGATGGTATCGACATCTCGGCTCTCGAACTTCACAATCTTTGATCCCGATTCTGCATCATTCCTCAAGAACCAATCCTTTTTAAAGGCACGGTGAGGAGCAACATTGACCCGATTGGTCAACACTTTGATGAAGAGATATGGAGGGTAAGTAACTTCTACTCTTTGTTACAAAAAATTTCTAGGATCCATGACATGTTAAGAGATAAAGCTTAACCCTTATTGAAGCCGTACAATAAACTGACACTGTTTCGGTAAGCAATGAAGATAGTACTATCTTTTTTACTTATATTTTTTGGGTATGTTTTTAGTTGTTGATAATGGTGATAACTGGAGTGTAGGACAAAGATAACTTCTTTGTATGGGAAGGGTATTGCTGAAGCACAGCAGGCTATTGTTTATGGATGAAGCAACGACTTTTGTTGACAATGAAAGAAGATTAAAGTCAATTGCTTAATTAATTACAATAAATAATTCATACATATTGGTATTATTGATGATAGGAGATTCTCTATGTGATATAAAAGTTCAATTAGTTAACTTTAATAAGATTATGAACGGTTGTTATTTGCTTAGAGACGGGTTGCATCATGTGAAAGAATATGTTACTGAGATGACTATATGGCCTTTGTTACAACCTGATATATTTAAAGGTTTCCATTCTCTAGGACGAGGATTTCTTTTATTTAGTCCACGGAAAGTGGCATTAAGTTATATCATTAACAAGTCAAACGGGTGTATTGAAAGAAATTAGCTTATAAGGAAACATGCGAAACTGATTTGAACAAATCAAATAGGTGAAACTTATCCAAAGTTAATTTTTATGCTTAAAATAAATGTGATTGTTAATTTATTTAAAAATAGATTATTCTTGTATTGTTTTTATCTATATAGGGAAGAGGTAAAAATAATGATAGGTAAAGCTATTGTTGGGGAGGCTAAAGCAACATTTTTCTACGTATCCGCGAGTTTACTAACCGGAAGATATGTATGTATTGACTAACAAATAGTTTAACCAAACCTGTCTAGATCCGTCACTGCTGCTAAATTTTCTATTATATATTGCAGTCCCATATTCTTTCTTCTATATCTTTTTCGTCGCTTGAACTCTGGAAACAGTAGACAAAATTATTGTACTTTTAGCAGAGTAGATACCTACGCATCCGATGTAATGAAGTCTGAACTAATAAAAGATGGTGTGATTAATTGAAATCTAAGAATGAGAGAAACCTAGAAGCAGAATAGGTTGCTTATTAGAAATATTACACTCAGTGACAATCGAGGAATCACCTTCTTCGGACTTTCTAATTCCTGTTAACAACATAGATAATGTAAATTTTGTATAGTACCATATGTGAAGTATATAAATCAGACATAAAATTGAGCATTCTTCCTTTATAAAAGTCCATATTCGACTGATAGTTACATATATTTTATTTGTTTAAATTTCAGGTTGATGATATCTGTCTAACCATTATCGTCATTACAGATTAACCAATGTCAGTGTTAAGGTACATAAGATTTCTTTATTTGTATTTTATCAGAAGATATTCCTTTTGGAAATCTAATAACTAGACAAACATCTTCATTAAGCTATATACCAAGTCAACCATTTGCAATTACCACAAGAAGTGTAGCCTTTTATCTATAAAAAATGAGGGAGTAGACGCAAGTTCGTGCAATTGTTTAGAAGATGAAACTTGTACTTCAAAGAGACAATTTATCACCAAAAATGGACCCCGCACTCCACAAATGGCATCTACAATAATCCCCAAAACTTCCACAAGAGTACTAAACTCTACTATACCCGACCCAAAATAATCAACGACACTGTTTTCGCTTCTCACCTTCCAAGGTCAACACCAATAGCAAAAACCGAGTGTGTAACATATGCTGATGAAATCAATATAATGCACCCTGTTGGTCTTATAACAACTGGTCATTTTGTCAGAGTTGGAATGGCAGCCGTTAACTTTTTGAATGATGTGGTCAACTACAAGATTCCTTTGACCGAAGGAATCACTGGTACAAAAACTGGATTTCGTCACACATGCTGTTTTTTGAATGGCCACACAGTCAGATATTTATGTGACTAAATGTACCAGGATAAAATAAACAGCCACACTTGAACTCATTTTGTGTGACCATTTCAGAATTTCATTGTCACACATTTGAATATTTATGTGACTAGAGGTAACTGGTAATTTTTTGTTGATTATTTAGTCACTTATAACTTGGGACGTGTGACAGATACAAATAAGTTTGAAACATTAGTCACACTATATATATACATATGTGACAAATATATGTCACACAATTGAACAATGTGACAAAATCCATATATGGTCACATGAAGTAATTATGTATGTGGCTAAATCATATAGTCAAGTTTGTCACACATTATTTAAAAGTGACTGCTATTTTTTGCTGAATATTTAGCCACATATGAATTTGAAATGTGTGACAACTGAAAAGTAAGTTTGAAGCATTAGTCACGATATACATTTAAAAGTGACAAATATATGTCACACACTTGAACAGTGTGACCAAATGTCATATATGGTCACACTAAACCATAGACATACAAAAGTTTATTCTTAAACACCAAAAGTTTATGAATTTTCAATCTCCCGCTTTGTTTTTTCTAAGGCTCCCGCTCCCCTTTCCCCAAAAAATCAAAACCCGCTTCTTTACCAAAAGAAATTCAACACCCGCTTCTTTACCTTTCATTTCAACCTTTCACACAACATCTCCTTTACCAAACATCCCCTAACCCTAACCGGCTTCTTCATCACAGCCGTTCTCCTCACTACCGTAATTTCTCAATTAACCAACACCATTTCTTCAGTTAATTTCTCTTATTCAGGTTATTCCCAATTCACATCTTTTTTCTTTTAAATTTATATTTATTTATTTCCTATCATTTTGCTCTTTGTGACTGTTTGAGATACGATTTTAACATAATGGTTGATTGTGTTTCTACATTTCTTAATAATTAATTTATGAGTTTTTTATTTAATGGAATAAGCAGTGCTTGATAAATTGTTTATGTCAAATTCAGAGTGATTGCATAAGCTAAACAATCCCTCTTTTTATACATATTATTATTATAAGTTGTGTTTGATAATTTTGGTTGGTCATGTGGGACTGCTACTTACCAGGTTCATGGAAGGCTTTTTCTTTTTTGGATAATTTTGGTTCCATTCTTGGCTTGTTGTAGTCTTTGTTCTTTATCATTTTGTTTCATTATGCTTCTTTAGGTTGATTAGTTGGGTTTGTTTTGTTGGTCCTTCTCACTTTTACTTAGATTGATTAGTTGGGTGGTGGGTGGTGGAAACGTATGGTAATAAAACCTTGTTCAATAACAATTGTCTTCATTATATTCCGCTGCATAATTGTTATCATTGTTATTGTTTATCCTAGATATAAGATCTAAACAATATGAGCTTAAACGATTCTTTAGTTTTCACAATTGGTATCAGAGCCTGGTGGCTCTTGATCTAGGATCTACAAGGTTTTTGAAGAAACCCTAAAACCTTAATTTTCAAGAAATTATTTGTGGTAAAAGTTTTCTAGGGTTTGGAAGTTAAGTTGCTGTAACAGTGTTTAAAATCGTCCCCTCTACCTGTTTTTGGGTATGAAATACGATTGTCAAGCGCTGTGATTATTTTCTATAATGGTTTCTTGGTGTAAACGACTGATGATGGGTCTGGATCTCTTCGAATATATATTTAGATCATCATCATTATTAGGTTCGTCATGTGTGAAACCCTAATACTATGGGTTTATTGTTTGATTTGGTTTGGTTATTGTCGATCACTGTTTTGTTCGTTCATCTATATGGATCGATGGTTTTTGCATATGAAAAAATGGTTAAGTGATGATGCCCTAACTGCTATATATTACACATTGGTTCTTATTTGGCCTATATCTGATTGTGAATAAGAGTTGGATTTGGTACTTCTTATATATTATTGTGGGCTGGTAGAAACGCAATTGGGTCACATTCATGAGTGCTGCTAGTATATTTATATTAGTATTGCCAGCTTATTTGTTACTACTGTTAGATTAGTGACACTTTAGTGACATATTAGTGACACTAAAAAGTGTCACTAAAAGATAGGGAGGAAGGAGTATACGAATTAGTGACGAATTAGTAACAGTTTAGTAACAGATAAAGTGTCACCAACAGAATAGGAGGAGGGAGAAAGCAGATTAGTAACGGATTAGTGGATTAGTGACAGTTTTATGACAGAAAAAGTATTGCTAATTGGTAAATTTTTTAGTACTGCTTCCTAGTAAAAGTTTCTACTGCTATGGGTTTTGTTATTGCTGCTTATGTTGGCTACTGCTGCCCAAAGACAACTTAGTGCTGCTTATGAAAAGATTAATGATGTCAGGTTGGTTCGAGTATGAATTGATATTGTATATTGATAAAGCCCACTGGAGGTTGGTTCGTGTTTCATATGAAAAGTAATACTGTTTCTAGATTACTTGTGTTGATGGTTCGAGTATTTGTGGATAGTACTGCTCGTTGATAATAATGCTGCCAGAAGAACAAGTAGTTACAAGAGTTTCTGCTGCTAGGGTAATTTATGCAGTTAATACTGCTGGGATTAATGAAATTAATAATGTTAGCTTTAAAAAAGGCAGTTACTACTGTTATCGTTGTTTACTACTGTTAGGTGTAAAACAGTTTGGTATGTTTTTGGGATTCAGATTCATTTATGTAACACCCCCATTTTCATATATCAGAAGAAGGGTCATTTGGGGTGCTACGTGTTAATACAATAACTCAAGCATAGAAAACGACTCGAAAGGAGACGCTTTAAACACATTCATTCGAAATAAAAGTTTACATCATAGGTCCAAAATTGTTCATAATTCATACAACATTTTTGAAATATTCTTCGAATGACTTTTATTTAATGGGTCTTCAAAATATTTGGTTTTCCATAAGCGTTAACTAAAATCTCCATCGCCGAATTACCTTCAAGGACCTGAGATAAAACATGCTAAAACGTCAATAATAATGTTGAGTGAATCTATAGAGTTTATATTTATAAACAATAAAATTCTTCCGAACACAAGTATCATTTCACAAAATTATCAGGATATAACGATGTGGATCAAATAACGTTATAGGGGGATTATTATAAGCCTCATGAATCGAACGTTACCATTTCATAAAAATGCCCACTATACACCCTCGCTATGAGTGTATCTTATTCTCTATACAACGTATTCGTAGTGTCATTTTCCCGACACGAGACGATAGCTAGTCGTCACGGATTGGAGGTGGTAATCTCCAAATAGTACTATTCCTTGTATAAGCGTATGCCATTACCCGGCAATTAACAATTCATGATTTCCACGGGTCTTTTGTCTAGCGAGTTAATTCTAACTTATAATAATCGAGGCTATGAACTCACTTGGTGATGTCGGACGAGAATATCGATGAATAAAAACTTCGGACGTAAGCGCGTCGATTAACCGAGACCTATACCAATTGTAATGGGTCTTAGGTTTCTAGCCGATAAAATTAACGATGACTTGTAAAATAAATAAGTATGTATATATATACATGTATCTTATATGATGATCATGACCCAAATGATTTAATTACTTCACACTTAGGTTTTTCTAGGTTCTTAACTAGTTTTCATTTGCTATTTTTACTATTATGGTCCAATATATCCCAAAAAGCCCAGTAGGCCCATAAGTAAGTTCATTAAATGTTTAAGTTGATATTATTAACCCAAGACCAGGTCTTAGCCCATTAATTAAGCTCAAATGGGTTGGGCTTAAAGCCAAGTCCAATATGTCCATTTTAATACACTGGGCCTAGTGGCCCAATCAGGCCTTATGGCCCATTTAAGCTTATAAACGAGTCTTATTATAAATTTTCGGGTTCTCGAGGTCGGGACATGTTTATTATCAGTAAGTTAACTTTTAAAAACTCCCAAGAAGTGGGTCCTACCACCTCGGGTTTTAGTTGTAAAAACGTTTTATCATTTATAGTGTTCGTGTAGACGTAAAATTTTATATACGTTTAGGTTTACGAAAATAGTCGTATTTTAATAACCGTAAATGATATAATTGAAAACTTTACATCCTTAGTTTCATATTTAAGTATATATTACAGATCCAAGGTTACTTTTATACTTATTTTAAGTATACATATACTTATGATCAAATCACTACACAAAGGTCAAGTTACAACTTTGGACTGAAAACTCACTTTCACCATTTTTGATGCCATTTACAAACCATAATGAATTGGTTGATCATCCAATTGGTACAGAACCTACATGATTTTATCTAGGTCTCATAGTTTTAGGTTTTTAGCCAACTCAGTACGTAAGTATGACTTTTTGTGCCATCTGTACAGCAAGGTCAGAACTGATGTCTTTTGGTAAAATGGTCATAACTTATTCAATTTTTACTTTCCATTGAGTATCCAATTAGCCATATGTTCATAACTCAATTCTCTACAACCTAGGTAAATCAAATCAACCATTAAGCCAACCCAAAAATCCAGAACTTGCTGTTAACAACAGCCCTAAATTTTCAATGATTTCTAGCAAGATTTAATAATTGATTTAGTCATTTCTTACCTAGATCTATGCATGCATGTATCATTTTATTTCTTGATCATCATTTACAATACATGTACATACATAAAATGAAATCAAAATAAACTTAAACAAGTCTCATTAAATCTTTTACCATAAGAAAAGTGTAGACAAGATCACAATGATCAAAACAAGAACAAGCTTGATGAAGGCTTCAACTCCAAGCTTAATCTCCACCCAAATTACTTTTGATCACCATTTTATTTACCCATTGCATGTCGTATATTTTTAGTGGAAAACGTAGGAAATAACGAGGGGATTCGGAAAATATAAGTTGTTCGGATTGCATGTAATTTTTCCGGCGACCACGGCGGTTTCCGGCGGCGGTGACCGGCGGCCGACGGCGGCGGTGGCGGTTTCCGATGACCGGAAAAGTTTTCCGGTGGTGGTGGTGGAGCTAGAGAGAAAGTGTGTGTTTTATTTTATAAAAATGAAGGAAATGAGGAAGTAAACTTCCTTATATATGTCTTGCACTAGTTTGGACTTTTGACAATAATAGTCCTCCCCTCTTTTCAAAAATTAGTTTTTGACACATGAACTTTTTACTTAAATAAAAATCAACTATCGTGGCTCGGGATTAAACTTCCAAGACCATTTTTATTTTCCGTTACACTTTTATTTTAACTTCTAACATTTAATAAAATGTGTACATTTTAAAACATCAGTTCGGCTCAAGACAAGGAACAAAGACGACGTTTGTAAAAATAATAAATTTCAAATTTCCATTCGAAATAAAATACGAAATAATTATTTATGACAAATAAAATTTTAAATGTCGACGTTTGTTATGAAAACTCACAAAATAAAACGAATGCAACAAAATTATTTCTACGGCATTTTTGAAAATATAAACGTCGATGCCTTACGTAGAATTCGCCGGTTCTTTGTAAACGTCGCGTAATTTACGAATGTAAGCACTAATTCTCCCGGTTAGTCGTGAGTTCATATCTCAACATAAAAATGAAAATTATAATTAATACTCGAGAAATAAATAACGATCTGAAATTGACGGATTGTCACAGCATTTCCCCCTAAAAAGGGATCTTCGTCCCTGAAGATCAATTCATCTTGTCGTCCGCTTCTTATTAAAATCAAAGAGATGAGGGTATTTCTTCCACATCTGATCCTCCCATTCCCAAGTATATTCCGGTCCACGACTCGGGTTCCATCGAATTTTAACTATAGGAATTCGACTTTGCTTAAGTTGCTTTACTTCTCTATCCATAATTTCAATGGGTTCTTTGATGAAATAAAACTTCTCGTCGATCCTTACTTCGTCAAGAGGAATAATAAGATCTTCATCCGATAGACACTTCTTCAAGTTCGAATCATGGAATGTATTGTAAACTCCTTGAAGCTCTCGGGGTAATTTCAGTTTATATGCCTCCGGACCGACTCTTGATAGAATCTTGAATGGTCCAATATAACGGGGACTTAACTTCCCACGTTTTCCAAATTGTACAACACCTTTCCACGGTGATACTTTCAGCATAACTTTTCCACCCACCTCGAACTCCAAAGGTTTACGTCTCACACCCGCATAACTTTTCTGTCTACTACAAGTAGCCAATAATCGGTTCTTGATTTGCACAATCATTTTTGTCGTTTCACGAATCATTTCCGGTCTCGTGAGTTGGACATCTCCAACCTCACTCCAACATATTGGCGATCTACATTTCCTTTCGTATAAAGCTTCGAATGGTGCGGCTTTAATACTAGCGTGATAGTTGTTATTGTATGAGAATTCAGCCAAAGGTAAGTGCTTATCCCAGCCACTACCAAAGTCAATCACACAAGCACGCAACATGTCTTCCAATGTCTGTATTGTTCTTTCACTTGACCATCAGTTTGAGGATGATAAGCAGTGCTCATATCCAAATTCATCCCTAATGACTTTTGAAAGGATCTCCAAAAATCCGAATGCAAAACGAGGGTCTAGGTCCGAAATAATCGACACGGGCACCTCGTGCCTACGAACAATCTCCTTCAAATAAAATCGAGTAAGCCTCTCCATTTTAAACTTCTCATTCATCGGAATCAAGTGAGTAGATTTAGTCAATCAGTCACAATGACCCAAATCGAGTCATATCCAGATGACGTTCTTTGAAGCTTTGAAATGAAATCCATTGTTATTCTCTCCTACTTCCAAACAGGGATTTCAGGTTGTTGTAGTAATCCTGATGGCTTTTGATGTTCGGCTTTGACTTTAGCACAAGTCAAGCACTTACTGACATAAGTCGCAATGTCAGCCTTCATACTCGGCCACCAGTATAACTTCTTCAAATCATGGTACATTTTTTTTTTCTTCCCAAGTGAGAATAGAACAAGGGGGTTCTTTTTTGAGCCAACGACGGGCTGCCCCCGCAAGAGAGAATGGAAAAAGTATAAGCTTGATCGCCTAATTAGGCACATCCTTGTATTTTATTGTGGAAGTTATTTTGTTAAACAAACGAATGTGATCATGAGGATTGTCTTTCTCAAGTCCGAAGAATTGGTCCGAAGTTATTATATTAATGAGACTATGCTTGAGCTCGAAATGCTCAGCAAGAATTGGTGGAACCATAATTGCCTCTGCATAACCCTTGGTGGGTGCACGAAGCAATTCTGCCATAGTACGCTGATCGGCCATCGTAACTATAGGAGATTCTTCAAGAGAAAAAGGTTGCTTTGAACGTCTACGGTTAGGACGTTTTGGATTTGAAGTAGTTAGATTAGGAGAAGATTCACCAACTAGATTCGAAGAAGAGCGAGTGCGCATGCACTAAAAACAAATTAAGAGAAAGAAAAATATTTTTGTAACCGATAATCAAACAAGTGTACGGTAGCTCTTTAGAAAACGCACAAAGAAGCGGAGGAGCGGGTAAGCGCGAAGCTATTAAAAACCTTCTCCTTTCGGGTCGAAGTTCGTAGGATCGACCCTCCTTATACCTCTCTTATAGTTTGTAATCTAAAGGTGAGCCGTTTTCACAAGTGACACAACGGTTGTTTTTGTTGTTTTTCGATTTTTTTGGTACTTTCAATACTTTAGGAAAAGTATTGTTGGTATTTTTTTAATTTTTAATAATAAGAAAATATTCACAAACGGAAAATGATAACTTCACGAGGAAGGGTCTTCAAAAACTAATCTTCAAACGAAACACGATAATCGTAACACACCTCCCCGGCAGCGGCGCCAAAAATTGACTCGTCCTTTTTAATACATATATAAATATATATAATAATAAAGAAAAAAAATCAATTATAAAAGAGATAAGTATTCCGTAAGGCTTTTCAAAAGATTTTCACTTTTAACCAAAGCAAAATCCCTAAAAAACCTTCCTGGGTCATTTCCCGTCGAGGCGTGAATTGAGAATCGAGGCTACGTTCGTGATCGCGTTTTTGAATGATTTGAAAGTTTTTAGGTTTGGATTCCTAATTCTACTAATAATAATGCTAAAACAAGTAATGGAAACCTAAAAACGAAAGCAAATAAGGCTAAAACACAAAAATGAGAACGGGATTCAAATCCCGTTCTTTAAAAATTGAAATCCTAAAAATTTAATCCTACGAACGCAAATATTACTTTTCTTCGACCAAAAATAAAAAAAAAATTTTCTAAAAAAAATACTATATTTTATATGACTATTTTAATATTTTTTATGAATAAAAACTGTTTTACAAAGAAACTTGATTAAAAATACTATAAATGAAATGGGAAAAATCTAAAAAATAAAGGAAAAAGTTCCTTGGACATATACAGTTCAAAGAAAAATAAAAGTGTGGAACAGCATATATAAATAATCCGAAAATAAGCAAAAACGGGCTTATAGCTTAAATGACTAAAAAGGGGTTAAATAATAAACTTTGCAAAAGAAAACTAAAAAAGACCCCAGGGTGAGTGTGTAGTGCAGTGTGTGTGTAAGGATTTAGTTGAGGTTGGTGAGGTCCAGGGTTCGAGCCTTGCTCACCCTAGACTTCATAATTTCCCAAGGTTTTTATTTTGCAAAAAAAAATTTACACAAGTCTTAAGGACTTAAAAATAAGCATTTTTAATAAAAATAACTTTTTTAGAAACCACAAATAAGCACTGAAATAAGCTAAAAAGAGGACAGATTTGGTTTTTTACACCAAGTCTAAACAAGCTAAACTGTTTGGCATTTTTAGAACAAATAAGCTAGTAAAAATGAAAAATAAGCTAAAACAGATAAGCAACTACACCTAATAAGCACTTCTAAGCACAATAAACAAGTTAAAATAAGCATAAAAGCTAAAAAATCAAATAAGCAAACAGGCTAAACTGTTGGTTAAAACAGCCACAAGGGCACTTTTGGGCTTAATTTTAAGCCACAAGATGGATCTTTATGGCTAAACAGATTATACCCCTAAAAAGCTTGAACAATAAGCTACTAAAATCAACAATTTAAAATGAGTTTGAAATTCATATAAGCCTTGAAATTTGCTTATGAAAATGGCAGTTTTTCAAAATTCACTTTTTTTGGTTTTTGTAAGAGAAAAAAGAGGGCTTTTGTAGCCTTGATTTTAAACAAGTAAAAGATGACTAAAATGTAAAACAAGCTAAAACAAATTGAGATTAACACCTAATGAGCTTATGCTCTTAAATTTAGATCCTAAAAACAATTTTAAGTAACCTAAATTTGAGAATGAAAAATGAACTTTTAAAACTAAAAAATGACTTGACAGATTTTTACTTGAACAAAGATGCACAAATGACTCTTTACCTACACTAATCCTACTGCATTTTTATACCAAATAGAAACCTAAAAACAACCTTAAAACAACTTTTAGTAAACGAGTTTTGAAGAAATGAATTACCACAGATTTAGACAATTTACACAAAACACTTTAAAACTTAATATTAAACTTCAAAACCTTGAAAAACATATTAGAATGACTTAAAAATGCTTGTATAAGTTGGCCAAGTGACCAAAACCTTTTTTTTACACAGTTTGACCCTTTTTGGACTCTTATCTCAAACACCCCTTTAAGTGTCAAAAATCAACTCTAAACCTGATTTGTAAAGAGTTAAGCAAGGAATTATGAAAACAGATTGACAACAGTTAATATTAAGCAATAAAAAGCATAAAGAACACAGGAATAAGAACTTTAAATTAAGCAAAGAGAAATAAGCATAATTAAAGCAAATAAGACAGTTTCATATAAAAACTTAACTAAATGACATGTAGGCACTCAAAAAGCATAAATAAGCATAAAATAACATAAATAAGCAAGATTAAGCAGAAAGTAACAGTAAATAAGCACATGAACAGTGAATAAGCAAGAAATAGAAAAAGTAAAACTTACAAAACCCTTGCTCAAAACAGGGTGAATAAAGTGATCTACCAGCTCTAGCTTGTCAAAGACAAGCTAGTAAGAGTTCATAAGCCCATTCCTTTTTGGCTTATTATCCAAACAGTTGAGGTACTTTGAGGAGTGGATCTTTTTTTTTTTTGATTTTTTTGGTTTTTAACTCAGAATTGAAAACAAGCTTTTAAATAAGCTTTTAATGACTCAAAAGCTTATATAAGAGCTTAACAACAGTATTTAAAAGACAATTTAAAGTAAGGGATAGTATTTAAAGAAAACTTGAAATTTCATTAACTAAAAAATTACAATGCAATAATTTAAATGACAGTAATTTAAAAGACAGTATTAAAATGGCCTAAATTTTGTTTAAACAAGACTTGACTTAACAAAATTCGACAAGGAACATAAGCTACACTAGCTACTATATTTATACTAAAAGCTAAGTCTTCAAGTCTTTATTTTGTTGTGCTTGTTCTGTGAGAGACTGAGAGCTGGTGTGTTTGTTATGTGAGAAGGTCAAAAATTATCATCTTAGCCCTTCATTTTGAGTGTTCTCTAAGCCCTTTGATCTAAACCCTCCATTCTTTGTCATTGTCCCATCAACGAATCATAATTCGTAGGATTGCCAACATAGAATGATGTTTTATGGTGTGGGGTTGAGGGTGTGACTTTGTTTTGGCAGGTTGCAACAGTAATCGAGGTGAAAGAGACAATGAATAGTGATGTTTAAAGGATTTAATGGGCGTTTGCCCTGATTTTGAGATTTGTTTGCACCGTTAGTCCTTGAGGACTAACGATGTAAAAGGTTTAAGGACTTGGTATGTAATTGACTTAACATCCATAGAGTTGGGCTGTTAAGTAGGTTTTGGGCTAAGTAATTAGGCCTGGTAAGGATTTTATGGGTTTATAAAGACTTTGGGCTTTTTATAAGACTTAAATTTTATAAGTCTTTGATGTAAATGCTTAATGGGCACACTATAAGCCACTACAACCCAATGCACATGACCCATGACCCATGTTAATTACCCATTGTCACCAGTCATGGATGTGTCGTAACATGACACTCTAAGCAACTACAACCCAATGCATATGACCCATATGATGTCAAATACCCATTAATGAATGTGACCAGTGATAACCTAATGCACATGACCCATGACCCATGTGAATTAGCCATTATCACCGGTCATGCATGGGTTCCATTAAACTATAAGCCACTACAACCCAATGCACATGACCCATGACCCATGTTAATTACCCATTGTCGATCACCAGTCATGTATATGTCGATAACATGACACTATAAGCCACTACAACCCAATGCACATGACCCATGACCCATGTTAATTACCTATTGTCACCAGTCATGGATGTGTCATAACATGACACTCTAAGCAACTACAACCCAATGCATATGACCCATATGATGTCAAATACCCATTAATGAATGTGACCAGTGATAACCTAATGCACATAACCCATGACCCATGTGAATTAGCCATTATCACCGGTCATGCATGGGTTCCATTAAACTATAAGCCACTACAACCCAATGCACATGGGTTCCATTACACTATAAGCCCACTAAATGACAATGACAAAATAGCCGAAAATGGCAATCAAATTACTCACCGATTAATCCCGCCTAGAACGATTACAAGCTACAGGGAGGTCGACCGCCCGATTATCGATTCGCGATTTTTTCAACCTTTGCTACTATTTCTTTAATTTTTTTGTAAACAAGTAACAAAACTTTTATTCACGACTATTATCGTTGCTAAAGGTATTTTCCCGATTAATCCCGCCTAGAACGATGTACAAGCTACAGGGAGGTCGACCGCCCGGCTATCGATTCATGATTTTTTCAACCTTTGCTACTAGTTCGTTAAATTTTTTGTAAACAAGTAACAAAACTTTTATTCACGACTATTATCGTGGATAAATGTATTTTTCCTTCAATATTTTCGTGAAATATTTCGTAAAATTCATAAAATACTTTTAGTCACGTGACTAAATGTTCCCTCCTAAAAATTTCATGAATCCCATTCCAAATTAATCATACAAACAACTCCTCCTGTCACCGCCACAACTCCCTCTCATCTCACCACAAATCCCGTCACCACCACAGCTCTCATCACGTCACTCTCTCGTCGCTGTCACTCTCCCGTCATAGACCCACCACTCCCGTCACCACTAGTAAGTATTGTTATGTTCATTTTGTACACATCATTCTAAAAAATCATGTTTATGATTCTGTAATTGAAAATGTCTTGAGTATGCTGTAATTGAACATTTGTTTTGAGATTTCCTCTTGTAAATTATGTCAATTTCTTGGTAAAATTAGCTAGTTAATTGGTTAAAATATATAAGTAACCCTATTAATTGCAACTAAAAACTGTTCTTAAGTAAATGACAAGTTACCAGACTCTGTTCTTATATTTTGAGTTTATATTGGTTTTTGTTGGCAAATTGAGGTATACTTGCCATTTCTTAATTGATTTCAAGTATATTGTATCACATTGTTTGAGTTGTTGGAAAACCCCCTACTTGAATCCTCCATAACGCCTCACCGGACCCTTAAACTAACGATGGGGTGACCTGCAGGGACTACAATCATAAAGCTCCTGCTCCTGGAAGATTGCTGCTCGGATAAGTGGGCACATTTATAAACATGGACAAGTCTTGGATGGGAACTAATAGGACCAACAAATCTTATGTTGATGGAGTAGCAGCGTTTATTGATTATGCAGTACACAACTTACAGAAGATGGGGAACATCGACCTACGAGTTAATAAACAACATCTTTTAATGCCATGTCCGTGTACCAAATGTTTAAACTACATAGAGCATAAAGTGGAGGAAGTGCAGTTCCATTTATTCAGAAATAGGATTGATCTAAGCTACACAAACTGGACTAGACACGGAGAAAAGGATGAGCCATCAATAAGTACCCCAAAACCTATTAATGCTACAACAGAGTTTGTTGACGACACGGATTTTGCTTCAGATATTCCAACAGATAGCCCAGCAACAGTAGAAATGGTTAATGCTACAAAAGATAATTTTGATGAGAATGACCTTGTCAAGTTTCAAGAACTATTATTAGACACAGAGAAGCCACTTTACGAAGGATGTCCTGACTTCACAAAGTTGTCCGCGATAGTTAAACTACTCAACTTGAAGGGTAAGTACGGAGCTTCTGATAAGTTCTTTACTGAATTACTAGGATTGATAAAAAAAGATGCTACCTGCTGGTAATGAAATGGTGGAAAAAACTTATCAAGCCAAAAAAGTAATGAAATTGATGGGATCAGGATACAAAAAGATACATGTATGTATCAACAACTGCCTTCTTTACTGGAAGGATGACAAGGATCTAACTGCGTGTCGAACTTGTGGGATATCAAGATGGAAGGTGGATAATAAGACACATAAAGTGTACGGAAACATTCCTGCAAAGGTAATGTGGTACTTTCCAATCACACCAAGACTGCAACGACTATTTAAGATACAAAGTATTTCAGAAGATTTAAGATGGCACGCGACAAGGAGGATAACAGATGGTGTGTTACGTCACCCCGCAGATTCACAGGCATGCCGTATATAACAACCCGCAATTTTCATCAATGTAATTAACCATCTATTAAATTAGATGCACTGTAATATCCATCTATTAAATTAGATGCACTTTATATACCACCTTTTTACAGGGAAATTTTTGCTTTATCTCATTATGCAACGTAACTTGCATCTCTAAAGTAAACGAGCTCATGCAACCTCTACCAATGCCATCTATATCTATGTTTATATCATGTAAACATCCTAATATGTCAAGTCTATATCTTAATATCATTTTACCAAGTACATTCTCCATTTAACGTACTTTTCAAAATGTTATTTCAAAACAAACATTAAACGTTAACGTTTACATCTAAACCCTAATTATATGTAATGTATACATATAAAATGAATGTACAAGCCTCTAAAGCATGTGTACAAGTATCAATACACAACATTTGAATATCTTTTCCCTCCTGAATCAAGTTACAACTTTCTAAAGCTCAATGTACAAGTCAATAATGCAAGAAAGTCAAACTAGGTCATTTTACCTCCAAATTCATTCTAGTTTCTTACTACCACTTTAACACAAGGTACAAGCACTTAATGCATGACTTTTAAACCCTAAACCTAATCCCTAAATCATTCTAAAACCTAATCTAAAACCCTAAACCCTAAATGAAACCCTAAAACCCTAATTTTACCCTAAACCTAAAACTAAACCCTAAACCTTAAAACTAAGCCCTAAACCTTAATCCTAAACCCTAAACCTTAATCCTAACACTAATCCTAAACCCTAAACTATCCTAAACCCTAACCCTAACATGAATTAAAACCCTAAAACCTTAACCCGAAATCAAACCAACCCGTCACCCTTTTTTCTTTCATTTTGACCCATTTTAAACCTAAGCTAGCACCCTAGCACCTTAAGCACATCTATGAAATCACCACCATGTCACCAAGCAGCCTATCAGGTACCTCTATCACCTCCTTGTAAGCTACTTGTAAACAAACACCTCCTTGTCATCCTTGTGGTTAGCCGTGACCCTCATACACCCTTCCACCTCTCTTAGCTACTATCCTAGGCCTCAATACTCATCACTAGCCTTCCATAGTCATCACTCTACAGCCCTTGATCCCCACAAAAAGAAAACTTGGGCACCAAGGTGTTTTCAAGCCCTATATAAGTCGAAACATGCACCCTATTCAAATCACACCTCAAATTTCATCATATACAACAATGGAGTCTTAACTCAGACCAAGAAGGATCAAGTGAAGTCCCTAAGCTCAGAATAGAAGCCAAGAATCAAGAAAAAGGAGCCCTTGAAGTCGTTACTAGGCGTACGAACCTGAAAACCCCATTTCAACCCATTTTAGCTCAAGTAAGCTCAAAATCTTATTCAATAAGCTTATAATCTGTATTAGAATGTTCATAATACTCTTAAGATCATATATGAACTCTTGTTAAAGCCTTGAATCCTCAAACCCATGTGTTTTTGGAAAAAACCTTAAAAACGACCCGTTTTGATTTTCTAGCTAACGAATCCTTTTTCTAAACTTTTGTTACGTTAGAACATCTTATTTTAGCTTATTCTAATAAGCTATAACCTGCAAATATCATTTGGAACCCTAAAATAAGCTTGCATGGCTTTTTGGACTTGATTTGTAAATTATTTCCATGCAAGGGTTATATATCGTAACTTTCTGAAATTTATAACTAAAGGGGCTGAAAATGTCATTATTCCAAAGTTATAACAATAAGGACCTATCTTGCCAAGTTCTAAAGTTAAAGGTTTAAATTATATATACTTTATATATAAAGGACTAAACTTGTAAAAGTTTATAAACCAAGGGTATATATTGCCATTTTTGCTAACGAATCCTTTTTCTAAACTTTCGTTATTGCCAATCGGCGCATTATAAAATAATTACGTTATATATTTAACGTAATTTATTATCGACTAACTTTTGAAGAAACTTAAAATCTTATCGTATCACGTTACTTGGGAGCTTCATGTGAGGAGTTTCATTTGGGTATACGTTTTGACGAGTTTGCTGGATTTACAATTTAAAGTGTCCTGGCTCCTCAAACGTTTACTACATGACCTCTGAATTATGATGGCCCGAACAGCGATACAATATTTCCATAAATTAATCAAAGTAATACGTTAAACTTTATAAAGTTTTGAAACGTAAACCATCACACTAAGACTTGACATATTACCCCAGGTTGCGTGACGAAGCCGTTACTTTCACTTTATATACTTTTTCCATCAATCAGATTTCCCTGTACTGTTAAGGTGAGTTCATAGCCTCGCATTTTAAATCTTTTAATGTTTTCATAAACCCGCAAGGGGGATACATGCTATAAACCATGAATACGAGTATTTTTCCAACTGTATGCTATCCTGATATATTATTGCCTAAGTCCTTACTTTTGCCATTAAGACCCCAATATCATGAACCGTTAATTACTTTTCGAAGTATGCGTGAATGCTGTGAATAGATCTATTTGGGACTGAGCTTCCCCGTTGGTGTACCTACACTTTCTGGTAACTAAACGCACTTCATTTGAAACACTATGCGGGTGTTTGGCAAAGGCACCCGTTGGGGCAATTTATTATGATTATTGAATATCTCAAGGTCTCGGTGCATGAGCTTCGGGCAATAATACTGTTTCTATAATAATTTTACTCATTGCAATTATTACACTTATGGGTGTATAACAACGTAATCCACTATTGAACTTGTATTAAAATTGTTTACCATAAACCTATGAATATCACTCAACCATTGTGTTGACTTTTTTTAGCATGTTTATCTCATGTATTTGAGCAACTTATGGCACGGAGTGGCACGGACTTGAAGATGGCTAAACTGTTATCATTCAAACTTTATGTTTTCATGTAGATTTTGGGACCTCTGTTTGTAAAAACTCTGATGAAATAATGAATGATAACTTATCTTTTAAAAATGTCTCTTTTGAGTCGTTTTCTATGATTATGACTGTTGTACTATGAAATAATACCCCAGATTAGCTTCCGCTGCTATATGTCAAAAAAATGAGGTGTTATAGATTGGTATCAAGAGCCAAGGTTATAGAGAACAAGGTTAAAACCTTAACTATAACTACTTTTCTTTTTCCATCCAAGAAAGTCCTCCGTGCTACTGCATCTTCCAGAATAGTATGTAAAGTACATAACTATTATACTATTATATAAATAACTAATGTTATTTACCACTAGGTTGTTAACAGAATGATGTCTTCTCCCAGCCACCCTACTTCTAATATTGAGGATGCTTTTTCCTCTAACTTTTCGGACTATATCCCGGCTTCCCCGGACTATGTCCCAGCTTCACCAGGAAAAACTTATTCTAGCTCTTCAAATAACTCATTTGGTTTAGTTCCAATAGCTTCACCAACTCTTTCACTTTTTCATGATGACCCCTATATGAAGGTCATGCATGCATACTATGCTAAAGAATCACCTATTCTACCACCAACTATTGTGCCTCCATCTTTAATGCTATTTCTAATGTTTAATCCTCTTGAATTCTTTCTTCCTGAGGAATTATTGCCACTTAAGAAACGAGGTCGTGACTGATCATCCTCCTCTACTTTTGCCCTACCTCAAGCATTTGAGATAGGAGAAAGCTCTCGTAAGACAAGTCTGGAACATCACGAGGAGCAAATTGAGGAAATTTTGAATCACCTAGACGAACTCTCTCTCGACCGCATTGAGCACATAGAAGACAAAATAGAAGGTCTCGGAAATGGCCGGGAGATCATATAACAAGATTTTGATAATCTAGAAACTGAACTCCGAGAGTCTCGTACTCAAATTGCTAAACTTTAAAGAAAGCAAATGGGAAATAACAGCAAGATTGCTTTGGCTCGCTTCAGGATTGCTAATCTAGAACAAATCATCGAAGAAATCTAAGTCCGTTACCAAGCAACAAGGAAAGTCTTCTAAATGCAATCTATGAACACAAGAACAGCTAGGAAGGACCATCAGACTACTAGATTAGATACTAGTTATAGCTTTTGATAGAACCTAGCCACAGGATGTGTGGTATAAATAACAACACTTGTCAAATTTTGACTATGTACAGTACAAAGGCAAGTCGTTCATGATATAATATAATAGTGATCCCATTTCATATTCATCATGTCTCCTACATTTCATCTTCTTCTTCATCATTATGAATCACACCGTGACTTCTAAATAAATCATAGATACTTATGTGATATGAATTATCTATGAATTATCTAAGATATCACTATTGTGACAATGTTTATTTGTTTAACCTTACGCATTTTAAGAATTGTGATATCATTCTTATTCTGTGTTGTCTTATGTTGATAGAATGCCTCCCAAAAGGACATCAACATCTAAAGCACCAGCCATGACTCAGGCTACCATCAGGAAACTAGTTGCTGACAGTGTTGCCACAGCTCTGGAATCACAAGCTGCAACAATGGCAAATGCTAACAATACCAATAGGAACACCGGAGAAAGAGAAGCTCCCGTAGCAATAAAGTGTAGCTACAAAGAGTTCATGAGCTGCCAACCTATTAATTTCAAAGGTACGGAAGGCGCTGTTGGACTTATCCGCTGGTTTGAGCGAACTGAATCAGTGTTTTCCCGTAGCAACTGTACCGAAGACTGCAAGGTAAAGTTTGCTATTGGTACTTTAACTGAAGAAGCTCTATCCTGGTGGAATTCTTTTGCCCAACCTATTGGGATAGAAGAAGCTTACAAGATTACCTGGGTTAAATTCAAGAAGCTTTTGATAAAGAAATACTGTCCCCGAATTGAGGTCTAGAAGATGGAAGACAAATTTTACCATCGGACTGTGAAGGGGAATGATCTCAAGACATATGTGAGAAGATTCCAAGAATTGGCAACCTTATGTCCCACTATGTTGCCAGATTCTGAGAAAATGATGGATGTTTTCATTGGTGGATTGCCTCGAAGTATTGAAGGGAATGTTACCACCTCTAAACCTCAAACTCTAGAGGAAGCCATTAACATAGCCCATAGGCTAATAGATCAGGTAACAAAGCACACTCCGGTGCAAGTATTAAGTGATCACAAACGAAAGTTTGACGACAGAAGAACTTTAAACAACAACAACAACTATCGTAACACCAACACCAACAACCGCTACAATAATCACCAACCACAACAGAACAGAAGACAGGAAACCTTCAGGTCTTATGCTGTCACTCCAGCTAAAAACAATGGGTATACTGGAAACCATCCCTTGTGTAAGAAATGCACTTTGCATCACACATGAACTTGCACTGTTAAGTGTAATACTTGCAACAAGGTAGGCCATCTGACTAAGAACTGCAGAAACAAAGCGCCAACCACTGGAAGTAATCTGCTACCAATGACAGTTACTTGTCATGCCTGTGGAGAGAAAGGGCATTATGCAAATAAGTGCCGAAAGACCACCAACAACAATGTCCAGGGAAGAGCCTACATGTTGAGGGATAGGAATGCTCACCAAGACCCGAACGTAGTCACGGGTATGTTCCTTCTAAACCAACATCTAGCTAGAGTATTATTTGATTTTGGAGCCGATAAAAGCTTCGTATCCATATCTTTTGCCTCTAAGCTAAATATTCCACCCATTACAACAGATACCTTTTACAATATCGAAAGGGCTGACAGAAACATACTAAGCACAAACACTATTATTCAGGGTGCAACTCTGACTTTGTTAAACCAACCTTTCAAAATTGATCTTATGCCGATCAAACTCGATAGTTTCGACGTCGTCATTGGTATGGATTGGCTATCCAAGTATCATGCTAGAATTATTTGTGACGAGAAAGTCATCCACATCCCAATCAACGGTAAAACTTTGATCATCCGAGGTGACCAAAGTAAAACCCGACTAAGTCTCATATCCTGTATAAAAACCAAAAGATATATATCCCGAGGTTGTCAAGTTTTCGTAATCTAAGTAATGGAAAAGAAGTCAGACGAGAAAAGACTAGAAGATATCCCAGTAGTCAAAGAATTCCCGGAAGTTTTTCTTAAAGATCTACCTGGCCTTCCTCCTGTTCGCCAAGTAGAATTCCAAATCGATCTAATTCCAGGAGTGGCACCTGTAGCCCGAGCACCTTATAGATTAGCTCCTTAAAAATGCAGGAACTATCTAACCAACTTCAAGAGTTAGCAGACCGAGGTTTTATCCGACCAAGTACTTCACCCTGGGGAGCTCCTGTCTTATTTGTCAAAAAGAAAGATGGATCTTTCAGGATGTGTATCAATTACCAGGAGTTGAATAAACTTACCGTAAAGAATCGTTACCCATTACCCAGGATTGATGACTTATTTGACCAACTTCAAGGTTCGAGTGTCTACTCGAAGATTGACTTAAGATCATGCTATCGTCAACTGAGGGTCAGGGATGAAGATATTCCCAAGACTGCTTTCAGGACAAGATACGAACACTATGAATTTTAAGTGATGCCATTTGGTTTAACTAATGCGCCTACTGTATTCATGGATCTTATGAACCGTGTGTGTAAACCATACTTGGACAAATTTGTGATAGTGTTCATCGATGATATTCTCATCTACTCTCGTAACAAAGAAGAGCACGCAAATCATTTGAGAATAATCCTAGAATTACTCAAGAAAGAGAAGTTGTATGCCAAGTTCTCCAAGTGTGATTTCTGGATTCATATCGTGCAATTTCTTGGACACTTAATTGATAGTCAAGGACTTCATGTTGACCCCGCCAAGATTGAAGCAGTCAAGAATTGGATATCTCCTACTACACCCACAGAAATATGTCAATTCTTAGGACTCGCCGATTATTATCGGAGATTTATCAAAGATTTCTCAAATATTGCAAAGTCTTTGACTGAATTAACCCAGAAAAACAAGAAGTATATCTGGGGCGAAGACCAAGAATCAGCTTTTCAACTACTAAAATAGAAGCTATGTGAAGCTCCAATCTTAGCATTACCAGAAGGAAATGATGATTTTGTTATTTACTGTGATGCATCCCATCAAGGTTTGGGAGCGGTGTTAATGCAAAGAGAGAAGGTTATTGCATATGCATCCTGACAACTTAAGCCTAATGAAGAAAACTATACCACTCATGATCTCGAATTAGGAGCAGTAGTGTTCGCTCTTAAAATTTGGAGACACTATCTGTATGGCACCAAATGTACTGTGTTCACTGATCATAAAAGTCTTCAGCATATCCTTGATCAGAAAGAGTTGAACATGAGACAACGCCGTTGGCTAGAATTGCTTGCAGATTACGATTGTGAAATTCGCTACCATCCTGGAAAGGCAAATGTCATAGCAGATGCCTTAAGCTAGAAGGAATGAATCAAACCACTCCGAGTTAGATCATTAGTTATGACCATTCATCCAAACTTACCCTCACAAATTCTCAAAGCTCAAACTGAAGCACTCAAAGAAGAAAACATCAAGGCTGAAAACTTACGAGGAATGGACAAATCATTTGAAATACGTCCTGATGGAACCCGATGTATCAAGAATCAAAGTTGGTTACCACTCTTTGGTAATCTGAGAGACTTGATCATGCATGAGTCCCATAAATCAAAGTATTCCATTCACCCAGGTTCTGACAAGATGTATCAGGATCTAAAGAAACTCTATTGGTGGCCTAACATGAAGGCAATCATCGCTGAATATGTTGGCAAATGTTTGACATGTTCTAGAGTTAAGGCAGAATGTCAGAAGCCATCCGGCTTACTGGTACAACCAGAGATTCCTATGTGGAAGTAGGAGAGAAAAACAATGGATTTCATCATAAAACTACCCAAAATCTCAAACAGACATGACACAATCTGGGTCATTGTCGATCGCCTTACTAAATCCGCACATTTCATCCCTACCCGAGAGACAGATAGTATGGAAACCCTTACAAGGTTATACATCAAAGAAATAGTCTCCCAGCATAGAGTGCCAATATCTATCATTTTGGATTGTGACAGTCATTTCACGTCCAGATTCTGGCAATCATTACAAAGTGCTTTGGGTACTCAATTAGACATGGGTACGGCATATCATCCTGAAACTGATGAGCAAAGTGAAAGGACCATCCAAACACTTGAAGACATGCTTCGAGCCTGTGTTATAGATTTTAGAAATGGATGGGAAAAACAATTACCATTAGTAGAATTTTCTTACAATAACAGTTACCATGCCAATATTAAGGCAACACCATTTGAGGCACTTTATAGTCGAAAGTGCAGATCACTTGTTTGTTGGGCCAAAGTTGGAGATGTTCAACTTACAGGACCAAAAATAATCCATGAAACCACTGAGAAGATAGTGCAAATTCAACAACGCTTGCAAGCTGCAAGAGACCGGCAGAGAAGTTATGCCAATATAAGGCGAAAGCCTTTAGAATTTCAAGTTGGAGATCATGTTATGTTAAAAGTGTCACCTCGTAAAGGTGTCATCCGATTCGGAAAACGAGGAAAGCTTAACCCTCGGTACATTAGACCTTTCAAAATCCTTGAACGGATTGGCCCAGTGGCATATAAACTTGAGCTTCCTGAAGAGCTCAGTAATGTCCACATTACTTTCTACTTTTCTAATATAAAGAAATGCTTATCTCACAAATCCCTTGTCATTCCAATGAAAGAGCTTCGACTCGATGAAAAACTCAACTTTGTGGAAGAACCAGTAGAGATCATAGATCGAGAAGTCAAGCAACTGAAACAAATTCGTATTACTATAGTCAAAGTAAGATGGAGCTCTAAAAGAGGACCAGAATTTACATGGGAACGCGAAGATCAAATTCGTGCCAAGTATCCATATCTGTTTTCAAACATCACTTCGGCATCCAATTAAATCTCAAGACGAGATTTCTTTTAAGGGAGGGAGACTATAACAACCCGCAATTTTCATCAATGTAATTATCTATTTATTAGATGCACTGTAATATCCATCTATTAAATTAGATGCACTTTATATACCACCTTTTTACAGGGAAATTTTTGCTTTATCTCTTAATGTACAATGTGTAAACCCTAAATTATTTATTCATAAGCTTTCATTCACTATTTTTACACTCATAACCCTAATTCAAAAGTAAAACCCGTAACCCGAGCAAAATAGTAAAATCATGAACTGTTTTGGTTTTTATCATTCATAACCAAAACCAACACTCATAAGTTGTAATAACTTAAATTACAACATTAACAATCATTCCTTCATCATTTCATCATTTCAACAACAATATTCAAGAATTAAACCTGAAAAACCCTAATATAGTTTTAACCCTAAAACCTAAAACTAGGCTAGTTAGAATCAAGACCGCAGTCTATTAAAACATAGGATCTGAGAGAAATATCATATAGATCTGGATATTATCGTGAAAACAACTAGGTTGTAGCCCTATGTCTTGTGATCATTTTGCCGGTGGAATCAACCCGATTCGACGTCGGATGAATTAGTTACAGCCGAAATGGCAAAGGTACGCAGATTGTGCACACCTGTAGTAAATGGCTATTATCTCTAAATTTTTCTATAGTAACCCTCAAATATGATAAACCATAAACGTTGATAGGACTCATATATAACACAATGCTCGGTGGTTGAGCTTCAACGAAATTAGGTTGTAAATGGCAACATTTTACCGAGACTGATGTTGAGCTGTCCAAAAAACAGCACAGTATAAATCAAACCAAACACCCCTAAAACGTCTAGAACCACTCCACCTTGCATTCTAGCCTTCCTTACTCATCCCCTAGCCTCTCCACATCACCCCCCATGTGTCCTAACCTGGTTATCAAAGTTTCTTGGCCTCTAAGTGTTGCTAACACTATAAATAGGAGCACATATACTTCATTCTAACTCATCCCCCACTTCTTCTTTCTATAACCCAATTGAGCAAACATTCTCTGCTCCATATGATCCTAGGATCATATAAGAAGATCAAGCAAGTGAAGCTTTGAAGATTTGAAGCCCCGGGAACAAGATACAAGGCGTACGAGTGGAAATACTACCCGAAACGACCCATTATTTCTCCATTTTGTCCTTGAAGTCAAACAGGTTTGAATGTTCGTTCTTTGCTTTCATGCTTATTACCCCTTATAATGTTCATATGATCCTAAATATACTCTTGTTAAAGTTTCATAACTCAATTCATGCTCATTTTCCATTTTGATCCAAAACCGTACACCCGAAACCCTAATTTTATGTTTTTCTTAAAACTAAATGTTATAATGATTAAATATTGTTATAATCTATCCTAGCATGCTTAACTAATGTTAAAATAACCACTTTATTGATTAATGAAGAAATTTGATCTTAAAACCCGCACGTTTACGTTTTGAAACCCTAATTTGACCCGTTTTGCTTCCTAGCTTAACGAATCGTTATTTTAAACTTGCGTTACGTTAAAACTTCATATTTTAGTTTATTATAACTTATAAATATCTTTTGAAATGTTAAAATAAGCTTGTATGGCAATTTAGACATGTTTTGTAATTATTATCCATGCAAGGGATATATATCGTAACAATCTGAAACTTATAACTAAAGGGGCTAAAAATGTCATTTTATCAAAGTTATAACTATAAGGGTCTATTATGTCACTTTCCAAAGTACAAGGTTTACTTGGTATATCTTTTAAACTTGAAGGACCAAACTCGTAAAAGTGCAAACTCCAAGGGTATATTTTGCCACTTTTCAAACTCAAGGGTCTAAAATGTAACATTTTGAAAAAGTATAAAATCATGTTTAAAACCTTACAAGACATAACTTTAATTAACGCTTCTCGTGCTTAACATTTCCAGATATTGATTAAAACGCTTAAAACCGATTATATCATATCACAATACTAGGGAGCTTCATATTAAGGAGTTTCATTTGGTATTACGTTTCTGACTGAGTTGTTAAGGTTTACGATTTTAAGTACCCGAAGATCCTCATACGTTTATCTAAATGACTTTGAATTATGTTGAGATCAACCGAACAGTGATCAAATAATTCCAAATCTTCAAATCTAATCAGAACTCTTAAAACTAAGTTCTAGAGTACAATCTTCCTAAGACTCACCTATTTACTCAGGTTGCGTGAGGGGCTGTGTAATAACTGGTTTGTTTTCTATTTCAACTTCCCTGTTAAAGATTGTCGATTAAGGTCGTGAGCTTTCATTTCAGAATATTTATTACATCTACCTATCAGGTAAAGTTCATAGCCTCGCTTTTCAATCTTTTGGATGTTTTATAAACCCGCGAGGGGATAAATGCTTGTTACAAACTATTCTTATATAATCGTTTATCTTAGAACATGTGTATTACTTTTCAATGGCTTAATGAATTAATAACCCCATATTTAATCTTTTGATTACTTTATAAAAACTTTGATAACGAATGCAAGTGTTTTCTTAAATGTATGCTACCAGATATATTATTGCCTAATTAGCTTCAGGTTGTCATCTTTACATATTCATGGAATCATTAATTAACTTGCATTGCGAAGGTGATACGCGAATATTAATGATTAGAAATTCTATTGGGGTTGTATGGCTCCCGTGGTATAGCATGCTTGGGGTAGCCCAAACGCATATGGTTTGTCAAATATGTAACCTTGGCAAGTTACCTTTTCCATGGGGACATCTGTCCCTAACCAATATCAATACGGTGATTTTCCCTGTTAATGTATTGATGTCATGAGGCATAGATGAATAAAATATATTCCCCATGATTATTGTCCCTGCTATACCGTATTGCCAAACTTTAAAACTTGTATTCCAATTATTACATTTCAAACCTATGAATTTCACTCAACCTTTGTGTTGACCCTTTTTAGCATGTTTATCTCAGGTAATTGAGCAACTTATGGCATGGAGTGGCATGGACATGAAGATGGCTAAAACTTGTTATCATTCACATTTTATGTTTCTAGATTTTGGGACCTGCCTTTGTAAAACTCTGATTTGAAATGAATGATAACGTATCTTTGAATAAACGTCTCCTTTTGGGTCGTTTTTCTATGATTATGATGTATTGTTATCCATGACAGTATTACCCCAGATTAGCTTCTGCAGCTATATTTGTAAAATTTGGAGGGGGGTACAGATTGGTATCAGCGCATAGTTATAGAGAATATGGTCATAACACATTAAATATAAACACATTTCTTTTTCTATGCCATCAAAAAGTCATCGTGCACTACATCCGGAAAAGTATGTAATATAATATCTATTATACTATTACATAAATAACTTATGTTATTTACGACGGGGTTGTTAACAGAACGATGTCTTCTCCCAACCGCTCTACTTCCGATATTGAGGATGCTTTTTCCTCTATGAATATTCTCAACTATACTTCTTGGTCTAATCGTGGTTTATTTCCCGCTCTGCATCAGGATAGCAGTTCTTTTAACTCTTCGGACAAACTCTAAGATTAATTGATCTCTCACCACGTTCAGTATTCTCATCTTTCTACAATAATCCTTGTTGAAGGACTTACAAGCATTTTATGCTAAGGATCACCTATTTCATACCAGATCTCTATTACTTCACCAACTATTTTGACTTATCCTTGTTATTACCACCCCAGCACTTCTTTTTAATTCATTGATATTTTCTTATTCTGAAAGATCTATTACCACCTAAGAAGCGAAATCCATTCCCCATCTTCATTCCTAACTACTTATCTATTCATCCCGGAAATCAAACCTGTGATTTGGTATCACCACTCTTCCTTCAGATTATTTAAACTTTTTTTCTACCTACCTCAGATATTTGAAATAGGAAAATGTCCAATTAAGATGTATCTGAAACATCATGAGGGACAAATCGAAGATATTTTGAATTACTTAGATAAACTCTATCTTCACCGCATTGAGAGAATGGAAGAAGAACGTACTAATGGCAACGAACTAAAGATCGAACTTAAGAGAATCCGCACTCAGATTATCAGACTTCAAAAGAAGGGGTTAGGACAAAAGGATTTTTTAAGATTTAAGATTGCCTTATGCTCATTCAAGAAGTCGATCTTGAACAAATCATTCGAGAAAAATCCAAGCTCGTCACAAACAGATAAGAGAGGATCTTTAGGATGTCATCTACCGGCTCAGAATCAACAAACTCTTAGAATAGTTATAGCTTTATCCTAGCCATGGGATGTGTGGTATAAATAAAAACGCTTGTCAATCTGGAATACGTTCAAGTAAGAAGGCAAAGTTATTTGTAAAGGCAGTCCGTTTCGTATTCTTTTTGTTTCTCAACTGATCGCTCTTTCATCATCATTTCACTAATTGCTCATTTATCTCCGTTCTTTCATGAATAACTACCTAACCCCTAAGCGCTTAAATTCAAAAATAAGCATTTTCTCTTTAAGCATTTTAAGATTCACATTTTTTTAAATATTACCTTTCTAAACTTTGTGATGTCATTATTACTAAATGTTCTCTTATGTTGATAGATTGCCTCCCAAAAAGAGACATCAACATCGAAACACAAGCCGTATAACTTTGGATGCCATCTGGCAACTGATTGCTGATTTTACTGCAGCCCTGGAAGCACAGACTGATGCCATGGTAAGTGCTAGCAATCCCAACAGGAACACCAATCTTACTGGAACTCCTGTAGTGAAAACGGGAAACAACAAAGACAGAGTTTATCAGCTGTTAAACTTTCTACTTTAATGGATTACAGAAGGCAACAGTATGGCCTTTTTCGCTCGCGTTGAAACGAACTGAATCAGTATTTATTGAAGCTAGATGTGCGGTTGAGGAAAATAGAGTAAACATTTGCTTACTGATACTTTAACTGATGATGCCTCTGTCCTGGTGGGAATGCATCATTGCCCAGCCTTATCGGGAAATAGAGCAAAGCTAATCAAATCGCCTGGACTGAGTTTAAAAAGGTTCTGACGAACAATGTATTGTCCTCTAGCAAGAAAAGGAATCAACAATCACAAAAGAAAGTTTGAAGATAGAGGAAACACCACCAACAACAACAACTATCCCAAACACAACAACAATAACCACTCCAACAATCGCAATAACAACAACTACCAAGACAACAACAACAAAAACAACCATAACAATGATTACCACCAACAGCAGAATAGAAGACAAGAAACTGTTAGGACTTATCCTGCCAAAAAATACCATGGAAACCTCCCTTTGTGTACAAGATGCACCCTACATCACACAGGAGTTTGCACTGTCAAGTGTCGAATTTGCAACAAGGTGGGTCATTTGACCAGGAACTGCAGAAGCAAAGGACCAGCCACGGGAAGCAACCTGCTATCAGTATCTGTAACTTGTCATGCCTGTGGAGAGAAAGGGCATTACAAAAGTCAGTGCTCAAAAATAGACAACAGTACTTTTCACGTTTCTAAGAAAAACTTATGTGACGAATCCCTCATCATTCCAAAGAAAGAAATTTGGCTTGATGACAAACTTAACTATGTGGAAGAATCAGTGGAGATTATGGATCGAGAAGTCAAGCAACTAAGACGAAGATGCATCCCTATAGTCAAAGTAAGATGGAACTCTGAATTTACATGGGAACGAGAAGATCAAATTCATGCTAAATATCCACATCTATTTTCCAACATCATTGTATCTCTTAACTAAATCTCGAGACACGTAGCATAAGTGTCAACTCCTTTAAAGTTTCATATGTAAAGTTATCCGTGAAATAATAAAGTGATGATTTCATTACATCTTGTTATCTGATGATATCAAAACTCGACATCATTTGTCAAATTCCATTAATTCTATTATATTCAGCTCTGAATACTCTCCTCATACCCTTGAAACATAAATTATCATCCTCGATTATATGGGCGTCAGTACAATCAACATCTAAATATTATCTAACAATTCATTTTCTACACATTACCATATTGTGTTTTTATGCTTAGGTAAGATGATTTATGATCATCTTATTGAAATGAATTAGGTCACTTCTTCATTTGAATAAGGAAATTATAAATCTCTGAACTATGAATTTATAAATTCTCAGTTACAAGGAGTTGAACGCTTCTTTTTGTAAGTGACTAATTATAAATAAATAGGCTTAAGTATATAACATACGTACAAACAAGTTTCTTTCAATCCGTTTGTACAAACAATCCCTTAATCATTATCATTATTACCTTCATTACCTTCATCATCTGTTCATTTCAAAATCTGTATCTCACGTGATTAGCAACTCTCTTACAAATTCATAATCATTCCTTGACATCACTCATTCCATGATCTCCATATTCTAAAATTTTCTGTTATATTCTGCAACATAATAACAAGGAAACACACAAGAATCTATACAATGTCAAATGATTTCAATACCACTAGGTATGAAAATTTTGACAAAGACTTGTGATAGCATTCTTATTCGATGTTGACTTTTAAAGGTTAATGAATAACGATTCCTTACGATCTGAGTGGCGCAATGTATTCCATCCACCCAGATTCTATCAGAATCTGGAGAAATTATATTGGTTGTCATTAAGAGGTGTAGTCTTGAAGTAAGTAAACGTGTGAAAGGAAGTAATTATAATTATGGTGTTCAACATAATTATAAATGCATCACACACGTGGACTTGTAACCTTGATTAACCTAACATAAAAATCAAATTCATGCCCAGTACCTACATCTATTCATTATAACTTTCAACTAAATCTCAGGACGAGATTTCTGTAAGGGGTGGAGACTATAACAACCCAAGAATTTTCATCAACCTATTTTACTATGATCACAATTGTACGGGGAAATTTTTCGCTTTATTACATTACTTGCATCTCAATATATAATGTAATTTGCATAACTAAAGTAGACGAGCTCACGCAACCTATCTATGGCAATCCTGTCTTCATATATGTCAAGCAAATATCATAAAATGTCAAGTCAATATCATCATATTCTTATTACAAGGTACATTATTCCTATAATGTACTATTCGCAACGTTATATCAAAACGGGCTTTAAACCGTTATCATATACCTCTAAACCCTAATCTCATGGAAAGATTAACATCTAAAGTGAATGCACAAGATACTAAAGCATATATACAAGTAATATAACATCTCATTTGAAATATAAACTCCCTCCAAGTCAAGTACAAGTTTTCAAAGCACAATGTACAAGTCATTAAGCATGACATCTAAAATAGCCGTTTTACCTCCGTTTTCATTCTAATTTCTTCACCATCACTTGTGTACAAGCTACTACACTCAATATACAATATGTAAACCCTAATTATTCCATTCATAAGCTTTCATATCTATTTCTACATTCAAAACCCTAATTCAAAACCCTAAACCCTAAAACTGAGCTAGTTTCTAAACTATGACCCGTTTCTTCATTTTTATCCATTGTAAACTCAAACCAACTCTCAAATAAGTGGTAATAACATAAATTACAACATTATCAATCACTTTCCATCATCATTTCACCATATTAACAACAATGTACAAGAAACAAAGCTAGAAAACCCTAATTATGCCCTAATTGTAACTTTTGGACCCGTTTACTCATTTTCTACCCATTTTAACCCAAACCACCTATCAAAAAAACATAGGTCTGAGAATAATCAATAGGAATATGGATATTATGTGAAAATACTAGGTTGTTATTCCCTATGTCTTGTGATCATTTTTTTGGTGGAATCAACCCGATTCGACGTCGGATGAATTAGTTACACGCCGAAATGGCTAAGGGTACGCAGGAGATTCTGCACACTTTGTAGGTAAATGGCTCTTATCTCATATGTTTCTATTAGTAACCTCAAATATGTAAAACTCAACGTTGTTAGTAGAGGACTCAAATATCTAACCAATGCTCGGTGGGTTTGAGCTTCAACGGAATTACGGTTTGTAAATGACAACCATTTTACCGAGACTGATGTTGGCTGTCCAAAAACAGCCATGTATAAATCAAACCAAACACCCCTAAAACGTCTAGAACCACCTCCACCTTGCATTCTAGCCTTCATTACTCATCCCCTAGCCTCTCCACATCACCCCCCATGTGTCCTCACCTGGTCTCTTAGCATCCTTAGTCACCAAGTTCCAAAATTACTATAAATAGGAGCACATATACTTCATTCTAACTCATCCCCCACTTCTTCTTTCTATAACCCAATTGAGCTAATATTCTCTGCTCCATATGATCCTAGGATCTTTTATATGTAGATCATTCAAGCAAAACTTTGAAGGATTTGAAGCCCGGGGAACAAGGATTACAAAGGCGTACGGTGGAAAATGTACCCGAAATGACCCGTTTCCACCATTTTTGATCCTTGAAGCTCAAACCCAGGTTTTGAATGTTCTACTTCTGCTACTACACCCTTATAATGTTCATATGATTTAAATATACTCTTGTTAAAGTTTAATAACTCATTTCAGCTCATTTTCCATTTTGATCCAAAAAGTACACCCGAAACCCTAATTTTGGTTTTTTTTAAAAACTAAAATATATAAAATATTGTAAAATCTATCCTAGCATGCTTTAACTAATGTTTAAAATAACCACTTTTGATTGTTAATGAAGGAATTTGACTTAAAACCCGCGCGTTTATGTTTTGAACCCTAATATGACCCGTTTGCTTCCTAGCTTAACGAATCGTTATTTTAAGATGTGTTGCATTTAAAACTTTCATATTTTAGTTTATCTCATAACTTATATAAATGTCTATTAAAATATTAAAAACTAAGCTTGTCATGGCAATTTGGAATGTTTTGTAATTATAATCCCATGAAGGGGTATATATCGGTAACTTTCGGAAACGTATAACTAAAAGGACTAAATGTTGTCATTTTTTCAAGTTATAAACTCCAGGGAATCTATTATGTCAATTTTCATATTCAAGGTTTACTTGGTATATCTTTTAAAGTTGAAGGACCAAAGTCGTAAAAATGCAAACTCTAAGGGCGTATTTGCAATTTTTCAAACCCTAGGGCTAAATGTAAACATTTTGAAAATGTCTAAAATCTGTTTTTTAACCGTACAAGACTAACTTTAATAAGCTTCTCGTGCTTAACATTTCTGATATGGATTAAAACGCTTTTAAAACGTTATATCATATCACATACTAGGGAGCTTCTATTAAGGGGAGTATCATCGTGGTATTACGTTTTGATGAGTAGTTGGGTTTATGATTTAAAGTGCACTAGCTCCTCAAACGTTTTTATGAATGACTTCAGAATCATGATGGCCTGAACAGTGATACTATAATTCCACAACTCTTCAATCAAAAACTCTAACTCTTAAAACTAGAGTTCTAGAGTACAATCTTCCTAGGACTCAACATATTTACTTCAGTTACGTGACCGTGGCTATTTACTATCATTTGGCAATATCAAAACCCTTACCCTGTTAAGATTGTGATAGGTCGTGTGAGCTTTTCGTTTTAGAATATTTATTACTTCTACTATCAGGGTGAGTCATAGCTCGTTTTCAATCTCTTTAAAATTTAACAAAACCCGCGAGGGGGGATACTTGCTTGTTACAACTATTTTATATACTTCATAACAATGTGATTACCTTTTCAACGACTTAATGAATTTCATACTCCATAGTTTTCAATCTTGTGAATACTTTATTAATACTGTGATACCTGATATAAACCTGAATGCAAGTGTTTTCTAAGATGTATTGCTATACAGTATATTATTGCTAAGTAGCTGTCAGTGCCATTATTTACATAATCATGAATCAATTAATTAACTTGCATTGCGATTTGTGAACGCGAATATTGTGAATAGATCTATTAGGGGTGTGGATCCCGTTTGTATACCCATGCTTGGGTAGCCAATACGTACTTATTTTCTAATAGGTAACCTTGGCAAGTTACTTTTCCACTTGGGGACATCTGTCCCTAAACCAATATCATCGGTGATTTTCCTGTTAATGCATTATGTCATGGCTTAGCCGCAAATAATAATGTTACCTGATTTTCCCTGATATTTGTATTCGTTGTGACAATTATTACATTATTGTGGACTTGATTCAACATATATATTCAATGTTTTCCATGATAATATGTTCTCTATAATAATACTGATCTCCCCGATAATTTATCCAGTAATGCCAATATTTCCATTTAACTTTGTATTCAACTATTACATTTCAAAACCTTTGAATTTCACTCACCATTTTGTTGACCCTTTTTTATGCATGTTTATCTCAGGGTAATTGAGCAAACTTATGGCATGGAGTGGCGCATGGAATGAAGGATGGCTAAAATTGTTAGCATTCAATTTTATGTTTTCTAGATTTTGGGACCTATTGCCTTTGTTAAAACTCTTGATTTAAAATGAATGATAACATATCTTTTGAATAAACGTCTCTTTTGGGTCGTTTTCTATGATTATGATTGTTGTATCCATGAAGTAATACCCCAAATTAGCTTCCGCTGCTATATTGTAAAAATGGGGGTGTTACATAATAATTCCGGATAATATCTTCGATAGTTCCTTCGTTCTTCGGATTCACCAATAATTGTGACGGCAGTAAAATCACATGAGTTTTGACTACTAATATACATTCCCATTTGCAATGTGCAAATTTCCAACCGCACGAAAGATAGAAAATGACACAAGACTCAGGAAATACAAACTTTACACTTTAAGCAACTAGCAACTGTAAATTAAACTTAATCTAATAGGGTAGGTTAAGGTGTAAGGGTGTAACGAAACAAATAGTTGGTGTAAATTCCTAAAAGGATTGGATCTACGGGGTTTTCTAGTGGATCATCACTCTAAAGATGAGAGTGGAAAGGGTTTAACGGAAAACTCAAAATTAATTACTTAAAAAATTCTTAATATATTACTACCCTTACCTCCTTAAATCCCCCCCCTTGAGTCTCTACCATTTCACCCATACACTCCCACATTCCACCCAGTATAAAAACACCCATAATACACCCCCTTCAACAAACAATCAACATAAGCACCACCTAACCAAACATCCCCCCGTGACACCCCCCCTCTATTCCCCAGAGTCCACCCCAATTCAATCCCTCTCCAAATATTCATCAACAATATTCAATCCTCCACCCCAAATATAACTCATTCACTTACCCCCCCTCCCACACAATCCCCACCACTTACACACATTCCTAAACCCCACCAACTTTTCCTGAAAACCAACACACACAACCAATACAATCACACACCTCTACCCCCTAAATGTTATCCATCTCAACTCCTCCCCACCACCAACAAATAACCACCACCAATACACAAATCCCAAACAACCCCAACATGTTTACCTTACAACCCCCCGACCCCCAGACAAACCCCAATACAACCCTCACAACACCACCCTGCATCCAACCCACCTCCCCCCCTCTGCGCACCCATAAGTAAATCCTAACAAATTGTACAAACATCCCACCTATTCATTTTAACTCATAGAATCTGTAGTGAGCTCCAAAAGCTCTTATAATTATAGGACGACACCGTTGTCTGTTCATCTGTTGAGTCTCGCTTGTGGTGACTCTGTCTGCCTCTCAGACAACCACGACATCATCACTATCTCTCACCTCCCAAGAGCAACACTATCCAATATACATGAATACTAATCCTAAGTAGATACCTAACTCGTGAGACAGATACCATCGAAGAGTACTCCTCAAACAGATAGTATATCCCACCATCTATCACAAGACACCAGAAGTACACCGTGCCCCAGAACGTGTCTAACTCATCAACTCCTCAATCTCCTCCTCTCTCTAATGTCTAATCACTACCACCACACCTACCCCTTCCCTCTATATCCCAAATCATTCAACCTCAGCGCATCTGTGTCAGTCCAAGTCAGAAGTCCTCGTCAAGACTAATATCTGGTAGCTCCTGTGACCTTGACTGTTGTCTATGAGACTATCATCTCTGAAACAGTTATTAATCCTCGACCCCTTCTCTCTAACAGTCTGCCTCATATAGTATACTATCGCTTACTACTCTATAACGACCGTGGCCGAGTAGAGCCCGATGTCCTCTCCACTCTCTTGACACGAATCGACATATCTCCCTCACCCTACTAAACACCTATAAACCTCTACATGAGAGTGTCATAGTTCTACTCACATCTACCCATTCTCCAGAGATCTCACCCCCAGAAGATGTGCCAGTGCACCCCTCTAATAAATATAGCTAAAAAAATAATTATGTAAATTTGTGTGCACCGCCATATATCTCAGATATAGTGTACATCCATACAACCCACACTCCTCCAAAATGCACAACCTGTCTAGTCAACTCCTCAGTTAAGTGAACCCAGACTAATCATCCTACTCTCCCAAATCACACTGCTTCTAACCTCTTCCAGAGCTGCCCACTAACTATATTCACATCGAAAAACCACAGTACCCCACAGTAGAATCACACAGCTGTGTGCTCTCCTCCCCAGTTATGCTAACAGTGTAGTCTCTACCTACCGACACCACACCAGACATTAATCTAGACTAAGATCTGCACGACAAGACGCCTGCTAGTGATCAAATGACACTCTAAATCACCAATTGTCGTGTAGATCAAAATACCCGTCTAAATATTGACCAACCTCACCTCGCCATCGTCTGATGACAAGCACACCTAGACAAGCTCACATCACATGAAGATAGAAGATCGCTCCCCACTCATACAGTGCCAACTCAGAACATCCAGATCCCACTACTCTCAATCCACATCCGTGTGTCTCAAGGATCATAACGTGACTCTCCAATAACTCCATGACCACGCTCTTCACCACTATCTCACTCCACTAAGACCTCAAGATAACAGCACTAAAACAGTCGCACAGCCCATCTGTCACCAACGACGCAGTAGACCCCGTACCCCTCTCATCCACTGTCGCACTCTCCGACAACCTCTGAGAGTCTCGCACACATCTACACACTGTCTCTGTGTCTCGCCTCTTGAAGATTGTGTCCTCGCAAGAATAAGACACAACCGTGTGTTTCATGAGTCCCACCTAATCACTATCGTCACAGTGATCAATTGCCTTCACTCACGCTCCTTCTACACTCTCTTGTGTGTGTGCCTCGCTGTATTGAAACACACTGACATCATGGCTAGCCTCCCCACCCTTGAGCATCCTCTCTCTCCCCCCCCTGTCTCTCTATGTCACTATCACTCATCCGCTCGCCTATAGTGATACTCTCTGTGCATAGATGTCAATACTCCTCTGCACTCGCTGTTGCCACTATCACGTATACACTCATCACATGTCACCCCATGAGATAGAGTCACACCTCTCTCAGTACTTCTCCTCATTTCCGTGCGTTGAGTTCACCCTCCCCTCAATATATGTGCTAATCCAAATAATCTATGATAGGTGATCACAACTCAGCACACTGATACTCCTCTCCTCTCTCCCTGTCTCTGCCGTTGTCCCTAGTCACCCTGCACGTAATCCTACCGCCCCCTCCTGTGTCATGTGTTGTGTCTCTCCGTATACAAATGCTATATGCACTGTCTATACACATCCCTCATGTGTCAACCACTGTACTACTAGCTGTGTCCCTCGGCGTATTGTGTCTACCCCCACACTTGGCTACTAACAGCCACTCTCACGTCACACTAAATACAGTTGTTGAGTGATAGAATCCCTGACTCGCACACAATTGTGTGTATGTATAAACTGAAGACGTGTGTCCCTACTGTCTCGTCACATCATGAAACCTCTCCAAAATTTCACTAGTGTTACCTCACTGGTTCATCAGAGTCCCACCACCATCCTTAGTAGAGTCCAGATAACACTCTCGCACACGTGTGTGTGCCCACCTATACTGATCTCGATCTTCGCAAATAACACCTTACACCTTCCTCCCACACACCAACACCCCCCAACTCCAGAAAACACACAAAGCACTATCGTGATGCGCCACCAATATTGAATATATCCGTCTATCTGTCTAAACCTCTGCTGAGTCCTAATTGACTGATTGATGATATCACTCCACTAGTAACAGATATCATCATCTCATAAGTGTAGACGATAGATAAGTACACCTCCTATGTGACAAACTATGCTCCAGAACACATAATTATGGAGCAGACAAGTCAGTGTCTTACTACAAAGTCCAGACTCTTAACAAGTAACATGTTCTCCATTTATCACAAAGATCATCTAGAGTGAAAGAACCGTCTACAATCTGACTAAACATGTCATGTAATCAGACCCGTGACGTCCCACCCCCTCCTTCAGAGAAATATCGCTCATCCTGTGCATCGCCGTAAGATCTTACCTACGCAACTATGTAGACCGTGTGACCAATCTTGACTCCGTACTCTTCGCTCTAATACCGCATGATTATCATCTGTGATTATCCCCCGAATGGTTCAAGTGACTGACTCCCCTCCTGCCGACACTTCCTAAACAGATGGCATCCCTAATTGCGTACACGCCATATAGATAACATGCTTCTCCGCTCTAGACTATTGATCCGCGGCCTACCATATTCACCTGAGCCCCCTAGATAGAGAATGCGAGAAGCCATCATTGTCGTGCGACAAGAGAGTGCACATCATACATGCACCCCCATCTAAATACTCGCCACACCTATTAGTGTGTGTGATCATGTCGCCGCTTGCATGTGTATGATGACATCGCCGCAGAGCGTAAGCGGTGTCTCTGCGTCTTTAATAAACTGTGTGTTGTACAAGACGACTCGTACAATTCATCGATGATGTGGCTCGCTTAACACTCAGATAGATGTGAAGGTCTCATGCCTGTTGACCTGAAAGAGTGTTGGTATATAATAGGAAACGTGACCCTAAGCGCGGCATGTCTCTTCACAATTGGTAACTCAACATTATGTCGGTAGAGAGATAGTCTTCTCGACCGTTACCTTGCGGCTCGACTCCCTCTAATCTGTCTAGAATAGGATAATCGGTCTCAGTAATACCGTATGACTCATGTAAATGTTCTCTGCATAGAAGTAGACATAGGTTGATCTAACGTAGGATCGACGGCGCAGTCTGGTATGTCCATATGTAAGTGTAGGTAGATGGAAGAAGTTTGTTCAGATATCATCATATGTTGTACCTATCGAGGGGAGATAATGAGTCGTCTATTAGCAGAGGTGGTTATTTGGGAGAGTGAGATTGAGATTGTAAGGATCTTATTTAATGGAGACTGGTGAGGTCCCTCTCGCAGGATGGGGGCGAGGTAGAGAGTACTCGTGAGAAGAGAGTTGAGCGGATAAGGTGTGCTGAGCGTTTCTGGGGCGTGCACTTCCAGAATCAGTAGAGATGTAGAATAGTGGTCGTAAGTTGTGTTGATCTGAGGTGCGCGTTCTGTGATACTGCAGCGTGAGTATATGTAGAGACGGAAAGGCACGTTCGTTAACCGTTGAGAGGCCCGCATTGAGCGCGCGCTTAGGAAGTCAGGTGTAGAGAGGTAGTGAGGGATCGTAACACACTGCGAAGGTGCATTGATGAACTTAAGAGGTGGAGACAGGAGAGTCATATCGAGGGAGACAGACTAGTGAGTGTTTGCTAACTAGTAACAAGGGCAGATCTAGTGCATAAGCATCTATGATAGACGCACTGAGAATTCGTAGCTAAGTGCTCTCGCCAGAGAGACGTCTAGACTACTGACTTGTGACCGCAAAGGAGAGAGAAGGATCTCCAGGAAATCGCGTGGAACCTTATGATGCCGTGCCAAACTCCACGTACTGAAACATGGTATACTAGAACGAAACCGTCCCTTGTGTAAGAAATGCACTCTGCATCACACAGGACCTTGCACTGTTAAGTGTAATACTTGCAACAAGGTGGGCCATCTGACCAAGAACTGCAGAAACAAAGGGCCAGCCACTGGAAGTAATCTGCTACCAGTGACAGTTACTTGTCATGCCTGTGGAGAGAAAGGGCATTATGCAAATCAGTGCCGAAAGACCACCAACAACAATGCCCAGGGAAGAGCCTACATGTTGAGGGATAGGAATGCTCACCAAGACCCGAACGTAGTCACGGGTATGTTCTTTCTAAACCAACATCTAGCTAGAGTATTATTTGATTCTGGAGCCGATAAAAGCTTCGTATCCATATCTCTTGCCTCTATGCTAAATATTCCACCCATTACAATAGATACCTTTTACAATATCGAAATGGCTGACGGAAACCTAGTAAGCACAAACACCGTTATTCAGGGTGCAACTCTGACCTTGTTAAACCAACCTTTCGAAATTGATCTTATGCTAATCAAACTCGGTAGTTTCGACATTGTCAATGATATGGATTGGTTATCCAAGTATCATGCTAGGATTATCTGTGATGAGAAAGTCGTCCACATCCTAATCAATGGTGAAACTTTGATCATCCGAGGTGACCAAAGTAAAACCCGACTAAATCTCATATCCTGTATAAAAACCAAAAGATATATATCCCGAGGTTGTCAAGTTTTCGTAATCCAAGTAATGGAAAAGAAGTCAGACGAGAAAAGACTAGAAGATATCCCAGTAGTCAGAGAATTCCCAAAAGTTTTTCCTGAAGATCTACCTGGCCTTCCTCTCGTTCGCCAAGTAGAATTCCAAATCGATCTAATTCCAGGAGCGACACCTGTAGCCCGAGCACCTTATAGATTAGCTCCTTCAAAAATGCAGGAACTATCTAACCAACTTCAAGAGTTAGCAGACCGAGGTTTTATCCGACCAAGTACTTCACCCTGGGGAGCTCCTGTCTTATTTGTCAAAAAGAAAGACGGATCTTTCAGAATGTGTATCGATTACCGGGAGTTGAATAAACTTACCGTAAAGAATCGTTACCCATTACCCAGGATCGATGACTTATTCGACCAACTTCAAGGTTTGAGTGTTTACTCGAAGATTGACTTAAGATCAGGCTATCATCAACTGAGAGTCAAGGATGAAGATATTCCCAAGACTGCTTTCAAAACAAGATACGGACACTATGAATTTCAAGTGATGCCATTTGGTTTAACTAACGCGCCTGCTGTATTCATGGATCTCATGAATCGTGTGTGTAAACCATACTTGGATAAATTCGTAATAGTGTTCATCGATGATATTCTCATCTACTCTCGTAACAAAGAAGAGCACGCAAATCATCTGAGAATAATCCTAGAATTACTCAAGAAAGAGAAGTTGTATGCCAAGTTCTCCAAGTGTGATTTCTGGATTCGTATCATGCAATTTCTTGGACACTTAATTGATAGTCAAGGACTTCATGTTGACCCCGCCAAGATTGAAGCAGTTAAGAATTGGACATCTCCTACTACACCCACAGAAATACGTCAATTCTTAGGACTTGCCGGTTATTATCGGAGATTTATCAAAGATTTCTCGAAGATTGCAAAGTCTTTGACTGAATTAACCCAGAAAAACAAGAAGTATATCTGGGGAAAAGACCAAGAGTCGGCTTTTCAACTACTAAAACAGAAGCTATGTGAAGCTCCAATCTTAGCATTACCAGAAGGAAATGATGATTTTGTTGTTTACTGTGATGCATCCCATCAAGGTCTGGGAGCGGTGTTAATGCAAAGAGAGAAGGGACAACTTAAGCCTAATGAAGAAAACTATACCACTCATGATCTCGAATTAGGAGCAGTAGTGTTCGCTCTTAAAATTTGGAGACACTATCTGTATGGCACCAAATGTACTGTGTTCACTGATCATAAAAGTCTTCAGCATATCCTTGATCAGAAAGAGTTGAACATGAGACAACGCCGTTGGCTAGAATTGCTTGCAGATTACGATTGTGAAATTCGCTACCATCCTGGAAAGGCAAATGTCGTAGCAGATGCCTTAAGCTAGAAGGAACAAATCAAACCACTCCGAGTTAGATCATTAGTTATGACCATTCATCCAAACTTACCCTCATAAATTCTCAAAGCTCAAACTGAAGCACTCAAAGAAGAAAACATCAAGGCTGAAAACTTACGAGGAATGGACAAATCATTTAAAATACGTCCTGATGGAACCCGATGTATCAAGAATCGAAGTTGGTTACCACTCTTTGGTAATCTAAGAGACTTGATCATGCATGAGTCCCATAAATCAAAGTATTCCATTCACCCAGGTTCTGACAAGATGTATCAGGATCTAAAGAAACTCTATTGGTGACCTAACATGAAGGCAATCATCGCTGAGTATGTTGGCAAATGTTTAACATGCTCTAGAGTTAAAGCGGAATGTCATAAGTCATCCAGCTTACAAGTACAACCTGAGATTCCTATGTGGAAGTGGGAGAGAATAATAATGGATTTCATCACAAAACTACTCAAAACCTCTAACGGACATGACACAATCTGGGTCATTGTCGATCGCCTCACCAAATCTGCACATTTCATCCCTACCCGAGAGACAGATAGTATGGAAACCCTTACAAGGTTATACATCAAAGAAATAGTCTCCCGGCATGGAGTGCCAATATCTATCATCTCGGATCGTAACAGTCATTTCATGTCCAGATTATGGAAATCATTACAAAGTGCTTTGGGTACTCAATTAGAAATGAGTACGGCATATCATCCTGAAATTGATGGGCAAAGTGAAAGAACCATCCAAACACTCGAAGACATGCTTCGAGCCTGTGTTATAGATTTTGGAAAAGGATGGGAAAAACACTTACCATTAGTAGAATTTTCTTACAATAACAGTTACCATGCCAGTATTAAGGCAACACCATTTGAGGCACTTTATGGTCGAAAGTGCAGATCACCTATTTGCTGGGCCGAAGTTGGAGATGTTCAACTTACGGGACCAAAAATAATCCATGAAACCACTGAAAAGATAGTGAAAATTCGACCAACGCTTGCAAGCTGCATAGAGACGCCAGAGAAGTTATGCCTATATAAGACGAAAGCCTTTAGAATTTCAAGTTGGAGATCGAGTTATGTTAAAAGTGTCACCTCGTAAAGGTGTCATCCGATTCAAAAAGAGGGAAAGCTTAATCCCCGGTACATTGGACCTTTCAAAATCTTGTACGGTTGTCATATATAACTTCAAGCTTTGAAGAGCTCAGTAATGTCCACAATACCTTCCACGTTTCTAATCTAAAGAAATGCTTATCTGACGAATACCCTGTAATTCCAATGAAAAGCGACTTTGACTTGTTGGACAACTCAACTGTGTGGTAGGAAAAATAGAGATCACTGGATGAGAGTCAAAGAAACTAAAACAAGTCGTATTTCATATAGTCAAAAGTAAGTATGGAAACTCCAAAAGAGGACAGAATTTTCATGGGAACGCGTAAGATCAAATTCGTGCAAAGTATCACATTCTGTTTTCAACATCACTCCGCATCTAACTAAATCTCTAGATACACAATACTAGATTATTTTGAGGGAGGGAGACATATAATCTTCCCGTAATTTTCATCACTGTAATTTTCCATCTAGTTAATTAGATGGAACTGTAATATACATCATCTATATATAAAACCTTTTTAGGGAATTTTTCGTTTATTCCATGTGTAATGTGATGTACATAAACTAAGTAGAAAGCTCACGCAACCTCATACAATGCTTTCTATATATATGTTTTTATCTTGTAAACTTCTAATATGTCATGTCTATATCTTAATATCATTTTTCCAAGTACATTATCCATTTAACATACCATTTACAACGTCATATCAAAACAGGACTTTATATCATTAATGTTTATATCTAAAACCTATTATATGTAATGTTATACATTTAAAAATGATTGTGCAGCCTTCAAGCAGGTGTACAACGTGTACAATGCTCAAAATTGAATATCTTTTCCCTATCCAAATAAGTTACACTTTCCAATGCACAAATAGTATAATAAATAAAGCACGGATTCAAATAGCTATCTTTACCACCATTTATCTTCTTGTTTCTTACCATTGCCTAAAGCACTAAGTTCAAGATCCTTAATGCAAACATTTTAAACCCTAATTACATTTTTTCCTAAACCCTAATCTACGTCTTAAAACCTAAAACCCTAACCCGAAACCCTAAACTAGTTTTAAAACCCGAATTTCATTTTAAAACCTAAACCTTAAACCTAAACCTATTACTAACATTAATATACTTATCCTAAATCCCTAATCTATCCTGTTCTTTAACCCTTATAGCTAGTATTTAAAACCAAAAAACCTATACCGAATCTAAATTTCAAAACCGATCCACCCATTTATTTCAATTTTTGACCATCTTTACAACCAAGCTAGCATCCTAGCACCTCCATGACCTCACCACCATGTCACCAAGCAAGCATACAAGCACCTCCATCACCACCCTTTGTAACACCCCCAAAATCAGGTAGCAGCGAAATGGTAACAATGGGGTGCTAGTCTATAGTACACAAATCAAGATATAGGAATAATGGACCTTTAAATGGACGTTTCAATATAAAGATTTTCATTCGATGCCATAGCAAAAATCAAGAGTTACATATCATTAGGTCCCATATGTTTTTTTTAAATATGTGTAAGAAAACACATTCAAGTATCATATTTTAATTAAACAAAAGCTTCTTAATACCCAAAAGATGAACTTAAGTTTTTAAAGATAATAAAAAGTTGCATTGAATATAGATATTAAAACACAGGAATCTCCTCTTCATTGATAATCGCCACGGTTCCCCTCAATCTTCATACCTTAGGACCTGTAAATACTGCTAAAAGTAATACACTAAACGGTTGGTAAATTCATAGTTTATCGGTAAAAAGGGGTGGACCTCAATGATCGAAGTAATTGTTAGCACGCTGAAACTCTTTCAGTATAGTCCAAAACGTTTATTATTACAATAAGCTCATGACCACGAAGCCTTTACTAGATTTGTGCTCCCAAACAGAATATAGGATGTTGCAACTACCTAACACCTTCAAATGTTTAAATGAACCTTGATTCAAAACTAGTGAACAAGGAAAGGTGAGGGATTGTAAGTACGTATAGATCTATCCACAACACCGGCTTACACATAGCAATTAACGGTTCATGATAAATAGGGACTTCACGGCAATAAGGTAGCTTAGCAATAATATTCAGGCAGTAATCTGGATAGCATACACTTTGTAAACACTTTGAAAACACTTAGAAAAACACTTGTGTCCAATAGTAAAACAAGCAATGTAATTCACCCCGTAGATTTTGTAAAACAATCACGTAGTAAAAAGGGGGCTATGAACTCACCTCGAGTGTATGGTGATCAACAAGTATTCACACTAGAAAAATGTGTCACGAAGGAATCCGCGAACGCACCCTTATACTATAGGTCGTATAAGTACTAAACACTTTGATTATTTATAGGTCGTATAGCTCATCATACTATCGTTCGGGCTATCATAATTAAGAGGTCATGTAGTGACGTATGAGGAGCTAGGACACTTTAAATCGTAAATCCAACAACTCGTCGATACGTCACCCCGAAGAGGCCTCATTATGAAACTCCCTAGTAATATAGTACTTTGATTAACTAATACCACATATAATTCTATATAGCTACATCACCATCTAATCGTTTTAGTGAAATCATATTTATAAAGTAAAAACGTTTATAAGTATACTTTAGTAAAATTGGCGTAACTTTCTCGTTTTAAGTCCGTTTCTTTCGTTTCTTACGTCCACGCCTTCGTATTAAGACGAGTTATCAAAATATAACATTTTCAAAATTTGAGTTTTTCTGATGAATAGTGATTTTACTGTTCATAACAGTTATATATTTATTTTTATAGATTTAGTTATCGTAAATCTCGTAAATGTCGTAACTTATTCATTTTAACTCCGTTTTTAGCGATTCTTTCGAGCAAGTTCTCGTATTTAAAGTTTTATCATATTAATGATGTTTTAAAAATATAAGTTTCTGTGGTGAATAGTAATTTTTATAAAAATAGTTTTATAAAAGTATATATTTAACGTAAACTTGAAATCGTCGTATCTTTTTCGTTATAAATCGGTTTTTCGAGTTTCTTATCATTTTGGAATCGTCATGAGGTGTATTAGCTTTATAAAATGTAAAACCTACTGTCTAAAACACGAATTAAAACAGCCCACAAATGTCTTTAACCTCACATAAAATCATAAACTTTCCTTAATTAAACTCTTAATTACAAGTTTATGTACATACTTTTTATACTTTCACAACATGTTACCACACTTATAATCTCATTATTCCATGATATTACCAATCACATTTCATATGAAAAAGTGTTAAAAATCATAATCACAAGTAAGTTATTCATTTAACATGTTTAAAAGCCCTAAATGGTAATTTACTATATAGAACTCATATATGCATAAAATGATGAATGTAAAGACATAAAGAGTTTTAGATGACCTTAGAGTGATGTAATATGGTAACCAACACAATATAAACCCTTGTTTAGATTACAAACCAAAGCTTGCAAGAATAAAACCCTAATTTTTCTAAAGAACCCAAACTTCCTTTATCTTGCTTCAACACTTGTAAAGGCTTAACCTAACCTTCAAACCATCTTAGTAGGTCTTAGATATGTTGTGTGTATGCTTGTATAAGTGGTAGAAAAATTTATATGGGTTGTGTATATTGAGGGTTTTGAGCCGTGAGCTAGAGAGGAGGAGGGAGAAGAGATTTTGTGAACTTTCACCTTAGAAATGAAGAGTGTGCTTTTTTACTAGCTACTTTACTTATATACTTCTTGGACTTAGATGAGATCAAGACTAGATTCATAAAAACACCATGAGGGTTTTTAGGGAAGTACTTGGTCCTTGTGATTAATGTTGTGTTTTTATGTTCCTAAAAGATGAGATGAGTTCCATGAATTAAGGATGATGTTGGCTAGATATTATCTTGCTAGAAAAATAGAAGTGTTACTTGCAAAATGTGTAAGTATAAGTTATAATGTAAGTTGTAGTTTCTATCTAGAATTATATACTTGAAATTTGTAAAGTCTTGCTTATTTCTTTTAAATGTGGGACGTCCCATATGATGTACATGGGTAAGGTTTTGTAAACTTTGATCATTGTAAATAAAAATGGTTATTTGTTGAAGCGTAGATTAATTTTGGTGATTCCGGGAATGCCTAAACTTAATTTATCGCGAAACGTAACGTTTTACGTAACCGATAAAAATAAAACATAATAAGTTAATTATTACTTTAGTAATAATAATATAATGATTGTTTGACGTAAACTTTAATTGGTTTGGTGCCCGTTTACGTTGATTGTTGATTTTTAGTTTACGCGATTTGACGAAATACTTGAAATTGAAGCAAACGCGTACAACACTAAAGTAAATAGTTAATTAAGTGTCGTCGTACATTGATCAAAAATATAGATTGTTACATTGCGCATCATATTGCTGAGAGTTGTATTGTTCATACATTTGAGATGATTCTGTGTGATGTCCATTGTATGCTTGAGATGTGTTTGTGAAATGTTGGTCGTAAGGTTACGATGGGTATAGTGTTTCACAGTAAGGTTGTGATGGGTATGTGGTGGCACCGTATTGTTGTGATGTGTAATGGTTAATATTATGGAAAGTGTTGTCATAATGTTGAGTTGGGTTGTAGAATGATGGTTGGTTGTTTTGTGGAATTTCTTGATCATTTTGTGTACTTAAGTTTACAGGCGGTTGAACGACAAAAGGTTGACTGCATTGATCACATCTGTGTCCCGTTTGTTTGCATCTGCTACAATGTATAACTCTTGGTTCCTCTCCTTGAGATGGTATACGGTTTGTATTTTTAGGATGACCGGGTTGTCGGTTGTCCATGCGAGGAGGAATAGCTT